>VXAU01004920.1:461768-585297 GCA_013399695.1 Formicarius rufipectus
AAAAAAAAAAAGGTAACTCTGCAACAGGAATGCATTCAAAAAGGAGAGAACTTTCTGTAGCCCAGCATGGTTTTCTTCTTGGTGGGCAAAGGACTGAGTATAGCAAATAGTGCTCCCCTGGCATGTAAAAACTGCTTAAAATGACTTGCACCTGAATTTTTTAGTAATATTTTTTTTGGTTCCCTTCTAATCCTGGATCTGTGGATATATCTTGCATACGTCTTGGAAATACAAAGCTTATGCAGAAATATGCAGGATGAAAAAATAGGAACTATGTGAAGTTATAGTGGAGGTTTGTGTCAATTTTAAGTAAATGTTTTCTATAGAAGGTTGGATATAAAAATTCCAATTCATGTCACAAATATTTAATTTGATCTATGAAGAGAACAAAAACATTTGACCCTACTCTTCAGGTATTTTTAATCCATTCCTGTGTATTTGTTGTGGTTTTGTCAGCTTGAGGTTTTAAGATCATTTTCTTTTTTCTATTCCCATACCGCAAATGCTGCATCAAACCTGCAAATTCATTGTGTGCCTGCCTTCTGTGTTTGTTGCTCATCCCCTGGTTTTGTATTTGCAATGCTAAGATCAAGCATTTCAAGTTTTTGTGGCCAGAACAACAAGAAATGCAGCAAGTCATAAAATAAAATTAAAAAAAAAAGAAAAAAAGAACACTGACAACTGTTACTCTTTCACATCAGAATCCCATTTATCCCAAAGACTTTATTTGATATTCCTAATCTGCATCAGCTATAAAAGGTGAATTTTTGCACAGCTGGGTTACCTGAACTGTGAGACTGACCAACTAATTATTGCCAGAAACCTGTATTTAAGAGTGAAACTGAAACACCAGTGGAGACTGTTATTAAGTGCTGTTACTTGCTCTTTTATAGGCATTTTATTTCTTTGCTGTTGTTAGTGGCAAGGATTAATGAAACTTTTATAAAGTTGTTTAGAAACAAGGAGGGAAGTACATTAAACTACCCCAGCTTGCTGCACACTAATTACTGTGTCAGGTCTCATTAGCACATGGATGCACACACAAGCCTGTCCCTGCTCATTTTGACACATCTGCCTCAGGAAAGGACTGTGCAAATTTGAGCTGAGATTGCAGGTGAATTTTTGGTAAATGGATTTATGTTCCTTTTAACTCTGCTCCATCTCACGTTTCAGCAGAAGAGCAGAATAAGAAGAATTAGGGAAGGCTTGTGCTGTGTTTGAGGCAGTGGTGGGAGGGAAGGGACTAGAATCCAGCACACTGTGCTCAAAAAGTTCTTAATTTCAACAAAAGTGAAGATGATGTAGCACATGATAAAATTTCATGGGGTTTTTAACCTACACTTTGTAATCAGGCTTCTTAAATCTGATAAATAAGGGCAGAAATTTTGAGATCTGAGTTCTCCTGAGACACAGATCTCTGGAGTGAAAACAGGGTAGGTAAGGAGAAGGTGCACCAAATGCACTGCAGCAAAAATAATAAACTGGTTTTACATGATGTTGATAGGAACAGTGGACTGCAATTAATCAAACACAATTATTATCTGTCCACTCCCATCTTCGTGGTTGGGATTGATAAGGGGGACAAAAATGTGATGGAGGAGTGACACGTGGATGTCTGGGGGTTATGTGGTGCTCTTCTGCCTCCTTGGGCTTCTGGGGACTCCCTGGGCACTCAGTCCCTTGCCATTTTCTGTGAGCAGACTTCTGTGGCTTCTTTGTTTCTTACAGGCTCCCATTTTTGGCTCTGGAATGATCAGGGTTTGTAAAAAGATGTTCTAAGGTCTTGTCCCAAACATAGAAAAGTGAGAGAGTTGCAAAGTTTTGAAGGTTGCAAGGTCATATCTGTAAATAGGGAAAAGTAGTGCTTATTGTTTTGCATTCCCTTGCTACAGGGGAGCTGCAGAACTCAGATTTCTGATTTATCATAGGCTAGTAAATCCATTTTTGGGGAACATGGTTAATATTCTGCAACAACAAAACATAAAGAACAATGTATGCATGTCAGAAAATTACTGAACATTATCATATATTCAATCACTTGACAGGAGTTTATAAGAGTTTGATAGATATTTTTCCTATAAAAATTCAGTTCTATATAGTTAACTGCTTTTCTTTAATAATGACTACCTTACAGTCTGAAATGCTCTGTTTAAATAAGCTTATCCAGAGCCAGACTTCTGTAAGTTGCAGCAAAGCCTCTCCTGGGCTATCTCATGCTGCAGGGCAGGTGCAGTGGCTGCTGTGGCCCTAGGACAGCCCCTGGAGTAAGGAAAGAATAGGAACATGAGGATAAAAACTGAACATGAAGTTGTCTCTTCCTCCCTTCCCCCTGGAGTTCTGGTTCTTGGGGAACCCAACAAGGATGGATGTTCTCTTTGTAGGTCTGAATTGTACTGCTTTCTTCTCCCAGCCCTGGGAATGCTGCAACAGTTACATTCTAGAAAACTAGAAGATCTCTTAAAAGCATAATTTTAGTGTCAAAGATCCCTAAAGAATAGTTTCATAGCAAAAAAGTAGCTTGATCTACAGAAAAAAAGTTAAGGGTTTTTATAATATTCTGTAACTGCTGCCTTCTTTTGGTTTGCGTTCTTTCAATGTTATTAATCTAACTTTTATGAAAGCTTTTTTCAGTGTTTCCAGATAACCATGGAGATATTTTAAATAAATGCTATGTGAAGATCTTCGCTGGTGTAGGATGGTTTAGATTTAAAAAAATAAAAAAAAAATTCTAATGTCCATCAAAAAAATACACTGTGAAGACATGCAAAAATATCTGTTCCTTCTTTGTGCTTCTCAGCAATGACATGTGAAGGGGTTTTCCTCTAAAGGGACCTCATGTTGGCAGGCAATATATGGAGTAGGGACACTGGACTAACATCTCAACATCTGTGTTCAACTATAACTTCATAAAGCTTTGCTCTCTTAGGGTGAAGGCATCAGAAAAAGAAAGTTCTCCAAGAAAAATATGCAAAGTGTAACTGTTCTTTCTGTAAATTATAAAAGAACCTGACTCTAATTTGACATCCAGTCAACATTCCATGAACCTTCTTCTTCCACCAAGGTGCAGTGATTTTTTTTGTAGGTTTTTTTAGCTTGTAGCTGCTCAATAGATCTGCAAACCCAGTTATCTACAGCAGGTTCTAAATAGAGCTCTAGGTCTCAGCTCAGGGAGAAAAGCCTCACTATACTTAAATACTGCAGTCAGTTGCTACCTTTGCAATTGCAATGTCTGGAAAATATAAGGGTAATCATTATTAATTCCAAAAGGTGGGGGAAAAAATGGGCTTGCAATAAATTAACTAAGCATATGCAGGTAACTTTTAGCTTGTCTCCTGAAGTTAAAGGCAAGTGGAACTATGTCAAGCTTAAATATCTTTGCCCTTAATTGTGTGCTTTGAAAATGAAAATTGCAGCTCAACATTATCCTATGTCAAATGAGGAGTTGCCCCTGAACTCAAACACTCAGAATTTCACTGACTTGCCTGAGTGTTGTAGTGATTTGTAGGAGGATTTTAAGAGCTCTTGCTTTTTGCTCTTTGACTTGCAGTTTTCAGCCTTGTAAATTCCTCTGTGAGTGTTGTACCAGACAAACACATGGCACAGCCATATGGTATGTGCTCCCAAGGAGGTCAGGAGGCACCAAGGTGGTCAAATGTTGCTGACTTTGCTTGTCAGCCCAAACACTGGACAGCTGGAAATACTGAAGTTCTGGTTTTATCTTGGTATGTAACATAAACTGAAACAAATATTTACCAGTTGAAGGTTGGGACATTTAATGTAATTTTAGCTAGGAAGGGGTCATTTCTGCAGGACCATAAGTCTCTGGAGGAGCTTCAAAAAAATCTCTGCCACAAAAGAATAAGAGCACAGGGAAAGCATCACCTCAGGTGTCACTCAGTGGAGGTAAATCATCTGATACAGTGGAACACTTCTGCCTTTTATTTTTAGTTCTGTGTTCAACTCATCCCTTCAAAGGGATAAGAGTTGGAGACATAAACATCCTTTATCCGTCACTGAGAAAAGGTACTTATTGAAGCTCTCAATTTGGTGTCATAGGAAGTTCTTCATTAAAGGCATACCTTTCACCAATTACAGTGATAGCTTTAGGTGGTTTCTAATTTGGATGAACCTAAAGAGATTGCAAACCTACATAAGAAGATAAACTGGCCTTCTCTGCCAAGTCTGTAGGCATGATCAAAACAGGGCTCAATATGTACCCGTGTGATTCCAAGCTGTGCGTGCAACATAAAGAGTAGAGACATAATATACACAGAGTGAGTTAAGCTCTATGAAATGTTATTCTGTCTACCAAAATAAGCTGAAATAAAGTAAAATGAAATGTTCTTCTTTTCTCTCATAGCTCTGCCAGAAGATGATTTACAAAGTATCTTTGTTTTTAATGTGACTGAAACTATGCTCAATGAGATGGGGAGGCTGAAAGCACAGGAGTTCTTCAGACATATCTGAAGAATGCAGGGTAGTGTAGAAGAGAGATTCTGACAGGTTGCCCTGGTGGTCCTCAACTCTGCTAAAGGGGGAGGGTTTTCAATGCCATCTTCTTTATAGTACAGAATAATTAAAAGTGTGATGCTTCCTCCATTTGTGCACTCAGAGGGGATGAGAGGGGAAGGGAAGGGTAGCAAGTTGTTTCCTTCCAGTGCATTTTAACAAGTGTGAGCCTGGGCTCCTTGAGGTCACAATTCTCCTTCACAAGTTCTCAGTAAATCAGTAATTCCATAGGAAGTATGAACAAACTGATTTACTGGCAGTTGTTTTACTTTCTCTTCCCTTTTTGTTTCCCTCTGTTCCTGCCTCGGGGTTAACAGAATGTGTGTGTGAGGTTTATACAGGTAGCACTTTTTTTGTTTTAAAAATACTGAAAACTTCTGATTCTCATGTATTCATTTCTCAACATACTTGGGATACTTTGTTAAAGATGTTTGCAAGCTGTAATAATCAGAGTTATTCTGCAGAATTTTTATGCTCTGCTCAATTTCAACTTTAAAAATGACTAAAACTGTAATGCATGTAGCTGGAACACACAAACTTAGGAGTTTACATGCAGATAAACTGAGCTGCTGCTGATGTTCTTCAGCTTGCTCCACTTCTAATAATTGGTTCTTCTGTTCACCTCTTGGGTTTTATTTCCAGAATTAAATGGCAGGATGTAACACCATTGCTTTTGGCTTTCACTTGAGTATATCAACATCATCCCTTGCAAGCCAATAAATATGAGTTTTTACATTTAATTAGTCACACAGCTCTAATCTTTGTTGTCCCCTCACCCTTTGGATCCTCTGCCTGGAAGGGATAAGTAGCTTGGAAATAAAATGAAGTCATGAATCCTGTTATTTGCAGGCAGTGAAAACAGTTGTTAGGGTGATGGTGGAGGGCCTGAGGTGATCGATGGAAGATGAAAGTCTTCAGTGTGGTAGCAGGTACTTCATCCAGATGTGTGCAGCAGAACAGGCTCCACAACATCTGGAGAGGAAGGAAGGGTGGTTTTGAAGGAGCCCATCCTTCAAGGAGTGTTGCTGTGCTGCAGTGGAGCTCTGCAGTGCCATCAGCTGCTGGGTGTGCAGGGTGAGAGCAGAGCACCCCCACTGCTGCTGGAACACACGGTAGTGCTGGGAGAAATCAGTGACCTGCCACTTAACCTTCCTCTCATTAGCTTTGGATTTGCTTCTTTAGTTTTATGTCTTAGTTTGAATTACTGTGATAGTGTTTGTAAAGCAGTCCGAAGATGAAAAGCCTTACACAGCTGCTTTGTGTAATTACTATTTTTAATGGGTTTTGTTTGGTATAGTTTCAATTAAAAACACTAATTGACTAGTACTTATTCAATAACAAATAGAAAAGGCAGGGGTTTATTCCTTTTTAAAATTTTTTATAAGTAGAATTTAGGAAAGAATTAGGCAAAGATAAGAAGGAATGGATATGGATTCTTCTGGTTTTCACTTCATCCATATTGCCTTCATTGACTACTTGCTAATTGCAGTAATTTAAATATGTCAATGCCCACATGAAAATATACTGCGATCCAGTGGGAAAATCTGGACTTGAAAAGGAGCTTATACAATTTCTGCCATGACTGGTATTGAAATGCTTTTTGAGTGATTAGTCAGGAAATGAAAATGAGGACAGCTGAGTCACAGGCCCCTCTCGGGGTGCGCAGAGCCAGGACTGCTCTTTTGCTGTCATTCTCTGGTATTTGCTTAAAAGCTCCACAGCTTGCAGTGGTAAAGGCAAAAAAATCTTCCTGCTGCTCATGGGGAATTCCAAATATCAGAACTGTACACTCAAAGCTGGTAAAGCAGGTAATATTTGGAAATGTGTGCACTTCAGTCAGATTTGTGCCACGATGCCATGCCCAGTTTTTGCAGGGCTTGGCTGGTGAGAGCAGTCATTGACTCTGTACAAGCACTGAATCGTAGGGCAGACAAGGTCAGCTCTCAGACTGAGGGCTGAGAGAGTCCTTGGGCTGTGTCCCTCCCTGCCCTGATGTTCTTCTGCCTTCTCAGCAGGCCAGACCAATTTGCAGGTATTGGCAGGACAGGGGTCTGCAGAGCAGCTCTGGTGTCACAAAGCCTGTTGAGTCAGCGCAGGGCTGACAACTGCACAGCACCACTCAGAGCTGAGGGAGGTGAGCAGGGGACCTCTGAAGTGGTAGACATTTCTAAGCTAGAAATGATTGCTGATGGTTTGTTTAGAGGGTTTTTTCTTTTTTTTTTTCTTTTTCTTTTTTTTTGTTTTTGTTTTTTTTTTTATTTTAGAGTGTTTTTGTGTGTTTGTAAATATCTGAGGACACACCATAACATTATCTGTGCTATTCTGGAGGTCTAACAGGGTTCCCCAGGCCTCAGAGCTGATGCAGCATCATCCAAGCACCAGCACAGGGGCTTCACTGAACAGTGTTGTAACATTCTGCTCCAGTTACTCTGATTGCACTGGATGCTGGAAAGGGCAGAGCTGGGATTGCTCCAGCTCCCCAGACTCAGGAAATAAGGAAACACAACAGAAAATTGTTGTTTCCTTATTTCTTCTATTAAACAGCAAATACCTATTGGAGACTGATTGAATTATACCTACAGTGTGATTTCATTTTTAGTTTTATTTCTAAATCCTTGTTGGTTTTACTCCAATTGTAAGGAAGTATACACACTTATATCATGACTTAAAATACATAAATATCTCATTTACTGATGATATTTACTAATTTACTGCTGTATTTAATAATGCAGTGATAGGACAAGGGAGAATGGCTTTAAACTGAAAGATAATAGGTGTAGATTAGATATTGGCAAGAAATTATTTACTGTGAGGGTGGTGAGACACTGGCACAGGTTGCCCAGGGAAGTTGTGGATGCCCCAAGCCTGGAGGTGTTCAAGGCCAGGTTGGCTGTGGCTCTGGGCAACGTGGTTTAGTGGAAGGTGCCCCTATCACTGACAGGGTGTTTGGAACTGGATTATCTTTAAGGTCCCTTCCAACCCATCATTCTAATGAGTGGTAGGATTTGCTTCTTACCTACACACAGCTGTTGCTCCCCAGCACACCCGTGCATTTCTACACATGTGTATCCATGTTCAGAGCTCTCAGATTCTGCAGTTTTTCTTAGCTAATCCCATAAATCTCATTCAGACAAGTGCTCTCCTTCCTCTGCCAGCATTATTCTGTGTCCTGTCGTAGCAGAGGGACCCTGCAGCTGCAGGCAGGTGATTGCAGCACCCAGCTAAGATGATTAGCTAGACCCAACTCTATTCTAGTAGCAGATACCTGTAAACCACTGCTTTATATATTTTGTTTTCCTGACTATTATTTCTTTCATGAAACAGAGATCAGGTTTTGAAGGGCACACTGCAGGGTTAAGTGTCACGAGCCACAGTATCTTGAAAATGCATAGACTTTCTGCTCTCACTTTCCATTCAATTCCAAATACATCAAAGTGCTGCATTACAAAGGGATAAAATGCCCACGGAAAGGTGATCAGGAGCACTTTTCACCACGGAATTGTGGCATCTCTCACCACCTGCTGAGGTTTTACTGGTGCGTCTCATTGGAAAAGAAAATTACAGTAGGGCACATGAGCCCTGCAGATCCTTGATGCAAGTCATTGAGTCTCTTATAGCCTCAAATGCACTTTAGAGTGCATTTGATATGGTAGTGCTTGGTTTCAGTTGTATTTCAATTTATAATAAACAGCTTTCATGTGTATATATGTATGTGTGAATTCTCTTTTTGTTTTTCTTCCCATTTTTCTGTATATCTTTTCTCTGAATGTACTTAGCATTTTCATGGTCTAGAATGGAAGGAAAGGTGTATTTTTTCTGGCTGCACTTTTATACTTTCTCTGGTGTGTCCAAACATCATTCCATGGGGCAAGTTTTTCATTGGTGCATTATCATATTCCCGTCTCGATTCTGATCAGTCAAATAAAGGGACTGCCTAAGTAGTTTTTATATTTTGAGAGGTAAATATAGGGGTTTTGTCATCCTGATCTTTTCTAGTATGCACATAAAGGTTCAAGACCTCTTATGTCCTTCTGGAAGAGCCACAATTCACTTTACAAAGCAGGAGCAGAGCTGTCTCATTCTGCCTTCTGATCCCAAAGTCCTGTGCTGGCTAATCCCCAAGTGAGAGGCAATTTTTTCATATACCTGAAGTTGGTCTCACTTGAATTCCAGGGTTCATCCCCCAAATCTCACCCGATCCTGGGCTTGCATTCCTGTAGGAACCATTCCTTTGAACCAGAACTACTTTCAGGGCAGAGTTGGGTCACCTGGAGCAGCTCATCTCGCTAGTTGGTCACTATTCAGGGCTTCATGTAAATATCATGGTTTGGGTCTTCAATCTGGAGTGCATGAATAACTTTCTGACTCATCCTGGCCGCTGCAGACAGGAGCAGCTGCTCCACAGCACTATTAACACTTACCTTTGGAGAACACAGACTAATCTGCTGCTTTATTTCCTGCATTCTCTTGTTTATTCTAATTAGTCTTTCTTTAATTCTGATTGTGTTGTTTCCTTTTAATTATGTTTACAGATTTTATGAGGAGTTTGCCCTCGACTGTCATAGTCTGTGCCTGTGTAGAAAACAGTTGTCTTATTTGCTCTAAACCTGTGTTACCATTGTCATTCGAGTTCTGCAGAGCTAATAAAAGGTGTGCTCCATATTTCTACTCATCCCCTAAACAACTGTTAATCACCTCAATTTAAATGTAAGTCTTTTAATTGCTGTTTTATTTTGCCAGCTACATCAGCTCGAACTTGTTGAGACATACATGAATAGCTGGGGAATTTTGTCTGGTTTTTTCATCCTTTTAAATAGGCACGTTGCATGAGTTCAGTGTTACCACTTATCTTCCTAAGCTTTAGAGGCCTGAGCATCTGTCTTCATATAGAGCTGAAGATCCTGGAAAAAGCGGGGGTGAAAAAAATGAGTTAGAGGGAATAAAGGAAAATATTAACTTGATACATTTAATTTAAAGCAATTCTTTTAACTATTGGTTCATCTTTCAATGGAATTTTAAATGCCAACTCTGGCTTAAAATTTTTCATTTTCCAAGCATGTTAATTTGAGAGCTTTTCCCCCTGCAGTTCTGTTATTTAGTATAGCTGGTTTTGCTTGACTGTCATTACAGCAGCGAGATGGTTAAATCTGCCTTGCCAAGTGCAGGTTCTTCTCTATTGTTTCCTGGCTTAGACTTTTCTGATATTATTTCTGTGGAGATCATCCCACTGGAGATAGTATAAGGGAGTTTGAAAAACTTGTACAACTCTCTTTATTTTACCATTCAGCTTGTTTCCATGGAAATGGGATCTGTAAGATTGTAGCAAACAGCTGAAAGTGAGAATTCACTTTTAGATTCCATTAAATGAGTCCCAGCTGAGATCTGCAAATACTGATGACCCGGGTAAGTAATAAACACAAAGAGGAAACAGGACTAATTAAAATAATAGAGAAAACACTCACCGCTTTCTTTTTATCCTCACTGGATGTGATAAGTGAGGAAATGCTTCCTTCATTCTTGGGCATGTGAGTTATGTGGCCACACTTGCACCTTTGTTCAAGCTGGTTTTTTGGGATAGTAATTGTTCTGGACAACAAACTCAGCCCAGCCCTTTTATGGAATGGACTTTTTAACAGGGACCTGACCATTCCAAGGTTATCTGTGTGCAGTGGGGGATGTATGTCAGGAAAATTGCATTGCTGCAGTTCAGGTTCACTGGAACTTCAAATGTCAGCCCGTGTTTTTGTGTAAGAAGTTGACAACTACATTTCTGAAATTACCTACCTTGCTGAAACAGAGTAAAGCAGATCTCTGTAGCATGAACCCTACATATCTCGTTCCTCAGTTTGGAACAGACACTTTTCTTCTGTTGCCAGATAAGAAATAACTTACTACCATTGAGGATTTGCCTCAACAGTTGTATCATCTTAGCTGCTACTAAAATGCAGAAGGGTTGAAGTCAACAGGTTTTGGTCCTCAATGTTCTCTTCAGGCACAGCTTGCTCTTTCAGTTCCCTGCATGGAGATCCAACCTTTATCCCTTTGTGATTTGCTCAACAAGTGATTTGTGTAGGATATTTTGCTCACTGTGTACTTAATATCCAAAGGCATTCATGCTAAATCTGCCACAACCTTTTGTTCTTCAGGAGTGAGCCAAAATACACCAGTAGGGAGTGTTGAGTGCAGAACCCTTCGCTTTTAGGCAAATATCCTTTGAGAAAAAGGATAAGGAGAAAAAGGGGGTGGAACCTTCTAGCTTAGGATAGGAATGCTGCAAAATCTGTAAGAGCAGATGTCTCTGCCCTAAGCTGCTGAGTGAGGGCCTGAGTAACCAGTGTCTGTCCTTTCTGTTCTGCTAAATATTCTTGTGTGCAGCCACTTCTGGGCAAATCACATCAGTTGTGAGTTTAACTTCTCTCTTCTTTAAGCAGCACAATATCACCTCAAAAAGGCCTCACATAAGGGTCTGAGCATAGTTTAGAGAGAAGTCAAGATTCAGGATTTGTTGAAATAAATGGTGTCTTCAGGTTCCCAGCAAAATGAAACAGGTCCATTGTATGTTCTTATCTTTAGCATCACTAAGATATCATCAGACAGGAATGTGTTTAAACAAATGTGAAACACAGAATCTCTTTATGGTATTTGTAATGCCTTTGGTGATACAGCCTACTGAATTTTAAGAAATGCCTCATTCTGATTTGGCAAATCTGCAGTGTTTTGGTTTAAAATAAGAATAACAAAAATTGGGAACTGCTGAAAGGAAACTTTATAGCTAGTACAAGATTTAAATTAGGTAATTAGCTCCTTATAGTGTTCTCTCTACAGCTGTTAGATATTAGTGAAGTTCAAAAATAAAACAAAGACTGTAAAATAGCTTGTGGAGATGTGAAAACAGTTGAGACTTAAACTAAAATCTCAGTGTGGTTTGTAGCCTAATCTCGTCACCTTGGAATCTTCTTCCTACCAGTCTTCAAGTTGGATGTTCTTCTATTTTAGACATGTGGCAGTCTAAATTAATCTTAAATTAATTAATCCTCCTTTATACTACATGTAAAATGTAACCTCTTATTTAAAATATTAAACTTGCATTTTAAAGTCTTTCCTCCCAAGTATGTTTTTGGCATTTCTTCTTCACAAGTCCTGGAACTCCAGCTGTAGGACTTGGTTTTGCCAATGAGATGCTTCTCTGTGTTTGGTGTTCAGGTTTTGGGGAATAATAGTTTCACACAACTAAAATGTTTATGAATACTTATAATCTAATTAACCAGCAGTTATGATATAAAGTACACCCTAAAGAGAACTAGCATGTATTTGATAAAGTGTTCGGCTTTGTGTTGTCTGCACTGAATTTGTCAAAGTGAGCACTTAGGTAAACTTCAAAGCAGGTTGTATTTCCCCCAGGAACAATGTGTGTCTGTCAGACTGTCACAGGCTGAGTTCTGGAAGACTTTTCAAAGTTGAAGTGACACTTTGGGGTGGTGGAATTCTTGTTTGCACTCAGGATTTGGGGCTGGCAGTGAGGAGCAGCAGACTCACACTGTGTATGCCTGACCTTCCTCAGCTATCTGGTGCAATGGATTCACTGCAACAGTCCATGTTAACAGATCTGGAAATATTTCTGTGTCACAAAATGCTGTTCTTGCCTGGGGGGTGAGCTCTGGGAGCTGCCAGGAGGCTCTCTGAGTGCACAATGGGAAGGCACAGGATGAAACACGTGGGCTCTGCTTTGAACAAACCCAAGTGCTGCCCATGTTTGATCAATTCATCTTGTTTTGTTCTTTGAAACCAGTTATTGAAGTGCTGAGCCTTTACTTTCCTACAGAACTAATAGATTTGTATTATTAACTACACAGCTAAGAGCTGACTGTAGGGCTTTCGTTTCTAAGTACAAATTGATGTATGGATTCAGGGTGAATATATAAATATTTCTGATGAGAATCTCATGGTAAGAGAAGTACCTGTTGAATATTTTTTTCTTAATATATTTAAGAGACAGTAGTATGTTGAGGCTTTATTGTTTTAAGCTGGTTTATGCCAGTCCTGAAGAGTGCTCTATATTAAAAATTACCTTGTTTTTAAACTCCTCACTTAATTCTGGGTTTGGTGCTGTGTTTTTTTGGTGCTGTGTTTTTTTGGTGCTGTGTTTTTTTGGTGCTGTGTTTTTTTGGTGTTGTGTTTGAGACCTCTCTGGAGAATGTAATATATCTTCCTTCTAATACGACTTGATACACAAATAAATGTAGAAAGCCTTTTGCACTTGTTTGTTTATTCTCTAAATTTACATTGTAGCTTTATTTGTGTATAACACCTATTTGTGTAACAATGCTTAAACACGATAAGAATCACCATCAAAAGTAGTGGTCTGTAAAGGCCTTCACTTCCCATGTTTTTCCGCACAGCTCCCAAGTGCAGGGAGCAGGAATTCCAATCCTCTGATTGCAATTGGCAGCACTGAGAATTTCTTTTTCCAATGTGGGTTCCAAGAATTGTTTGAATTCAAAGTTTTCAGACTAATGAAGCCACAGGGTTGAAGTGGAAGCTGTTTTGTTTGTCGTATTTCTTTCTCTTTTTTTTTTTTTTTGTTTGTTTGTTTGTTTTTTGTTTGTTTGGTTTTTTGTTTTGTTTTGTTTGTGGTTTTTTTTGTTTTTTTGTTTTGTTTTATTGTTTTCTGCTGCTTCTACCATGATGGATTGGTACACGTGAAAGAGATGCTAAAACTTTTGGTAGGACATTACTTTGCTATAATTAGTTCTGTGTTTTGTTAAGAAATCATCTCTATCTAATGCTACATTGATGTTGTATGTGCCTAGTGGGAAGATGAGTCAACTATATTGAAGATGTTTTGGGGCTGTTGGTAATAAATTAGGCATTTGGTAAACCTTTGATATGAAGCTCATGGATAATATTTCCAAGATTTTTTTTTTTTTTTTTGAGAGCCTCTACGTGGAAATTTCCACCAGAATTTGAGAAAATTTAGTCAAGTCGATATAAAGAAAATCTGGGGGTGGGATGGAGAGAGGAAAAAAGCTCCTACTTCATCTTCAAGCTCTATGAGAACTTGTAAAGGCAACAACAGTGTGATGCCTGTGACAACTGGGTTTTGTTGTTTTGTTTGGTTGGGTTTCATTGGTTTTAGTGGAAATAAGTGTAATACAGGCTTTACGGAGCTAAAAATGAAACATTTCCATATACAGGTAAATGTCTCCAGTGCTGTGGAAATTCCTTGGAGGACTTAGGGAGAGCCAGCCCCCTGGGAGTGTTCTAACAAAATTTATCCACTTAGATGGAGTGACATGCCCAAGAACGTTCTCAGCCTTAACAAATTTGCTGATATAAACAAGCCAGTATTTCCCTCTTTGCTGAGCCTGAGTAATATTTTTTAAGGTGTCTGTTACTAGAAATTTATCATAGAGTTTTTGAAATAGCTCCTGCACTTTCCTATAGTTGGTATCTGCTTTTAACTGCTGTCTCTCTATTAAACTTTGAGTAAATAGCTATTCTTAGTTTAGCCACAGGTGCATATATGTGGTCCACATGCCTACCTGCATGACAAATATTTCCCTTAGTTTCCCAACAATGTGGTTTTCTTTTCAGTGGGATGCCATAACTGAGATGGATGAGCACAACCGTCCCATCCACACCTACCAGGTGTGTAACGTGATGGAACCAAACCAGAACAACTGGCTCCAAACCAACTGGATCTCCCGGGACGCCGCGCAGAAGATCTACGTGGAGATGAAGTTCACACTGAGGGACTGCAACAGCATCCCCTGGGTCCTGGGGACCTGCAAGGAGACCTTCAACCTCTACTACGCGGAGTCAGACGAGTCCCACGGAGTCAAATTCAAACCAAACCAGTATACAAAAATCGACACCATTGCAGCGGACGAGAGCTTCACCCAGATGGACCTGGGTGACCGCATCCTCAAGCTCAACACCGAGGTGCGGGAGGTGGGGCCCATAACCAGGAAGGGTTTCTACCTCGCCTTTCAGGACATCGGCGCCTGCATCGCGCTGGTTTCCGTCCGCGTCTACTACAAGAAGTGCCCCTTCACCGTCCGCAACTTGGCCGTGTTTCCCGACACCGTGCCCAGGGTGGACTCGTCCTCTCTGGTGGAGGTGAGGGGCTCCTGCGTCAAGAGCGCCGAGGAACGGGACACCCCCAAGCTGTACTGCGGGGCGGATGGGGACTGGCTCGTGCCGCTGGGGAGGTGCATCTGCAGCGTGGGGTATGAGGAACTGGAGGGCTCCTGCCACGGTAAGAAAACTCGGGTTCAATTTATTGGTTTTTAAACTTCAAACAACCGGTCTTGTAACATCGTAGGTACTCGGTGTGTTCTCTTCTTCTGTCCGTAATGGTTTTGCAGTGACCGGGGATAAGGTGCTTTTTCCTGTGCTAATGATCATCAGAAAGCCTCAGAAGCCACTGAGAGATGAGTCTGCTGCGATTCAACATTTGCTTTTCAGCAAAAAAGGGAGAGTAAGGGCCCATATCCATGTGTTACATAAATGACTCTGCTGTTTTGCTTCAGAGTTTCGACGGTATTAGGCAAGCTGCACAGCAACCTCAGAAAATGCATTAAAGGCACTATGCATTGTACTCAGAAAATGAAATTCTCTTTGTTGCCTGGTCTCGCTGGCATTAATTAGCAAAATATACTCATTGAGAAGATGCAATGTTTGTGCCATTACTGGAAGCAAGTGTAATTTTCTACATAAGGTCAAAAGGGTTCTCTCTTAATGGGATAAGGATTTTCTTTGAGACTTTAATGCTGAATGACTTTCTGTCCATTAAGTGAGTCATGCTCGAGATCTCTACATGAACAGTAGAGACAGCAAAGTTCACCAAAAATGTTTTCTGCTGTACATTGGCTCCACTGGCATGTCCAATCTGCTGCTTCTAAATGAAAGAATACCCAAAGGTTTGCACATTCTTATCAATTTGCCCCAAGAGTAACCAAACTATTTTAGATAATTATAATCCAATGGAGCTTCCATATGTTTTGAAACTGCTTTCATGGGTTTCTGATGTTGTCCATTCACTCTTCTTCAGTGTACTATAATATTAGTGCACCTTTTTTCTGACAGCTTTTCAAACCGTATTTGTCTTGCATTGCTTCCTGTGTGTCCTGCCTAAGGGAAACCTAAATGCACGAGATGCTTTCACAACTAAAGAGTAGCAATTAATTTTCACTAGTGCCCAGCCTCCAGTGACTAAGGATGGCCACATTTCTTCTTGTGTCAAAGCTTGTGGTGGAGATGCCCCCTTGGAGATCTGGGGATGTGTTTTTGCACTGTGGCTGGTGGGTGTTGTGAACTGAACTGTGACTGCTGCCTGTGCTGACAGCAATCTCTGATTGCCATCATGCTTTATTTTGAGATGTCTCTTCTTGGCTGAGACACAAATCAGAACTTTAGTTTAAAAGACTTTTTGAGTCAGTAAATCCTGAACTAACTCTTTAATACTCATTAAATCTTGAAATACCTGAATGTTACTGAATTTTTAATTAAGGGAAAATATTCAAGACTTACATTTAGCTTGTTTTCACAGAAGCAGCGTGGTGGGGACTAGGTGGGAGAAGAGTAGAAGCCATTACACCTCAGTCCTATAAGAAGACTTGAGATATAATTATACAAATTTCATGTCTTCTAGGTCCTTCCTCCAAAATCCTGTTGTCCTTCCCATTCTCTTGCTAGAGTTGAAAATCTGAGTCTTTAAAGTATCTTATACCATTCTCTTGGTGCTTTTTGTAGGCATGCCGTGTGACATATTCAAGAGATAATTCTTTCCTCTGCACAAAAATAACAGTCAAAATATTAATTTTGCATTTTGAAATGTGTTCTGACAAGTAATTGGGTGGTGGGAAATACTTGCTAACAGTTGAATATTGTTTCCTACTTGCAAATGGTGTCAAACTTCTTACACACCAGCATGTGGCTCTGCGGGGAATAAGCACTTCATGGCAAATATGGCTTATCTGTCACAGAACTTAAAGAGTAAATTTCTATTTTGATATTTGTGGAGATAAGCAGTGTCTATTCAGGAAGTACTAAATGGCATAAGGAAAGATATTCTGCCTTTGTCACTGCTCACAGTTTTGGAAAGCAGCAAGGTGGGAATAAAACCAGTCTTTGCTCAGTTTTACTGCTGCTGTTAAAATCATAGGTCATTTTTTAACTTCCAAAATCCAGCTGCCTTACTTCCCTGACTGGCAGCATTTCAGTTATTTCAATATATGTTGGTTTTATGTGTGCCTTTGTGAATCCATCAGTACTGCCAATCCATTGTATTTTCTTTTGAAAGCATCACTTCAGAGTGTGTGTGAGAAGAATTCCCAACTAGTTTAAAATGCCCACACTTCCTAAATGTGTGCCCCAATGTGTCCAGTCAGTTCAGAGGCCATTGATGAGGAGCTTCTCATTATTTTGGAACTGCCTTCCTTTTCTGAGATCAGTGAGGAAAAGCCACACTGATTGCAAGGGTTTCACAGGTACTTATATATTATATAGCTTTCCTAATGGGATAGCTTGAAAAAATACCATCTTCTCCAAACTTACTTTGTAAACAGTCTCTCATCTTTGATTTGAACCTGTTTGAATGATTTTTCCCCCCAAAATCCTGAAATAACAGCAGGATTCATGTGTTCTCTTTCTTTAGGCATTAATAAATGAATACCAATAATTTGATAATATTAATCATAAATGACTCTAATATGAACTGCTTGCTGTGCTAAATCACTGGTACCACCCCCATTACAAATTACAGCTCAAAAGGAGGAGATGCTGCACAGGATTCTAACAAACACCAATTAAAACCAGCATGTTTAAAGTCATACATTTTCTGAATGTCAGCCCAAAACAAGAACTGTGCTAAATTGGACAAATATATAATATATATAGGTCATATCAGGACTTTGTTGTGATTTAT
The DNA here is from genome assembly GCA_013399695.1 of Formicarius rufipectus. Taxonomy (NCBI): domain Eukaryota; kingdom Metazoa; phylum Chordata; class Aves; order Passeriformes; family Formicariidae; genus Formicarius; species Formicarius rufipectus. The sequence continues at coordinate 479,206 of VXAU01004920.1, forward strand.
TTTACACAGGAACAGTCATGACAAGGAGCACTATATAAACTCGATCATAATAGTTCACTTCTGCTTGGGCATTATATAGAAATTACTGGATGACTGTTAAGTGAAGTCTGATTCTTTAATGGCTTACTAAAAATTATCTGAATTATCAAGGTTAGCAATTAATGGCAGAGAAAAATTCAATTTTATATAGAAAATAATAATTGTTATAGTAATTTTGGGTTTTATTTTAGTCTTAACCAATCAAACACAAGGCAGAAGTGTATTTTACCAGCCATAAAATCTTGATTCTTCTGGAGGAATATTCTCAGACACCCCCAAAGGATATGGAAGTCATGTGGTACAGTTGCAGAAATTTTAAAAATGTAAAACAGGCATTGACAGACTCACCTGGTTTATTCTAATTAAAACAAGTAGAGTAACAAGTGGGAATGTAAAATTCAAATTCATGGACCCTGACCTGACTGCACAATGCTTTGTAGGGATATGAATACCTGAACACATTGGGTTTGTAGTTGAACAAACATTTGCTTCCATTAATCATTGCTTAAATTTGTGGTGCTCTCAGTGTTGGGGCCTTGGAAGCCTGGCTGTGTCTTCTTCAGCCATTTCACCTCATTCAGTTAGAAATATTTTCATTTTGTAAATATGAACTAATATGTACCTGTAGTAGGTCTTTATTACTGGCAGCCCAAGCAGTTAATGTTAGTCATGCTTTAGTTACCTGTGTGCTGGCATCAAAACAGGGAAAGTGGGAGGAGAAAGTCTTCATTGGAACTGGAGGTTTAATAGTTACAGACACAATAGTGCATATTTTGAGTTTTTTTCCTTGTGTTTATTAACTCAGGAGATCTGATATTCTTTGCCAGCACAGAGGCACTGAAGGAAGATCAGGAAAGGAAAAGCATGGTATGATTTAGACTGGGAAAAAAAAAAAAAAAAAAGGACAAAATAATTAAATTTAACATTTTGGGAGACTCCAAATTATCTTTTTAAGACAAAGCCCTCCCACCATGAGAGTCCCTCGTGCAGCAGAGCTGGGACTGTCTCCTTGTGCTGGAGCAGACCTCTAAGATCCTGGGTGTAAAATGCCAAATTCCTACCTCCTGCCAGCTCTTTCTGGGTGGCCATAGACAGGAATTTGGCCAGGAGGCTGAGCAGTGGGAGACTCAAGATGATCCAGTGACTATTTTGCTATGCCACAGAAGGTGACAGACACAGGAGGTCTCTGGGACTTCTGCAGCACTGCAGGTCCCTTCCTCAGGGCTTAGGGGCCCTCGCAAAGCAGAGGGAAGTCAGGAAGGAAAATTGACAATACAAACTTTCCATGCTATGTATTAATAAAAAATAATAATTAAAAGTCTGATTGAAGCCTCATTTCCCCCTGAAATGGAAGCCTTTCAGTTTTCTTCTGGTTCCAAGTTCTTCATGTGAAAGCTCAAATGAAGCATCCCATCCCTGTGTGCCCCAAGTGGGAGCAAGCCAGTCCACATTGGGAGGGAGGGGAGGGAGCAGATGCAGAGAGACTCCCTAAAGTAAAATAAAAATAAAAAAGATATATATATAAAAGCTCACATGAGAGCTCCTCCAAGAGCCACTTTCAGGCAGCAAGGGCCCTAAAGGCTCACAAACTCACACACACACTTCATGCAGTGCATCAATCAAAAAGCCTTTATTATCATACCAAACCTTGTATTTATAATTTGTGCTTTTCAGTTACATCATTATATCAAATGATTGGATAGCTTAGAACTGTCTATTCTCAGACCACCTAAAGTCTGCAGTCCATTGGTTTTAATGTTAATTAACTCTGCCTGAAAGTCCACCCCATGACGGTGGGGTCCTTCCTTTCTAGAGGAATTTTGGGAGTACCAGCAGATGTTCTTCTTATAGATAAGTCCCACTCCGAAGCTGAGAACTGCTCTCCTGAAATATGTAAACACAGGCCTATTTTTCCTGGGAACTGTACAATGAATTGTTCAAAGAATATTCACAGAATATCCAATTTTCTGCATTCTGCCACAACCCTCAGAGGGGGCATGAAGGATGCCAGGGGTGGGATTTACCCACCTGTGGTGACTCTGTGGTTGCTCCCCACTCTCTCTTGTCTCCTCTGCACTATTACATGGTGTGTTCTCTTTAGCAGGAATCCCCTGGTGCTGCTGCAGAGAGCAGGGAGGACTGGAAGCCTACAAAAATTCCTGAGGTCTTCCTCCCTTCTTGAGTGTCAGAGAGAGCACTTGTGTACCATAATCTTCTCTGTGCTGATCTCTTATGGATATAATTAAAATAGTTGTTTTTTAATTAGTTGGGGGGGAGGGGCTGAGAATTTTTTAAAAAATAAAAATAGTTGCATTATTTTTTGCCATACAACTCAGTGAAATTACCACAGATTCTTAAATGTGCCACTGCTCTGAAAGTGGTTCCCACTTTTTTCCTGTGCTTAAACAATATAGCTTATTTTATATAATTTATGTGAGTCTGAAGAGCTTCAGATTTCACCACTTCAGTGATAGTGCTCAAGACCTTTGTGATTATTGGTGATACCTATTTTTCACTGGAAAACTTACTCTTCAAGGAAATGTGACATCTGTGAACACTTAACATGAATATAACTTGGAATTCTGAATATAGATAAGCTGGAATTCATTCAGGAGTTCCAAATTCAGTTTTTAGGTCAAAATGCTAAATAGATGTGTTTAGTACAATCCAAGAACATGCATGGAAAAAACAGGTGTTGTGAGTAAGAGCAGATCTGGAGGTAACAGTATAGAAAAGCAACTGATAATGTCCTGTTCAAAGCATCTGAATATATTCAACCACATAGAACTGCCAGCCTATGGAAAAAATCTGACCTCAGGAACTGTATACATGAGAAAACAGTCTGTGTTTACAATAGATGAAAATTTAAATTAGTATAGGCTGTGAAGGGACATTGCAGATGCTCCTGGCAGCACTTTTCTGTTCATAGACACCGGGTTTAACTTCTAAATGGCAGGTCGTGTGCCAAGCTATTTTTATGCTGTCTCTCATTTCTACTTTTTCCACTTGCACAGAGAGAACCACTTTTTCCTTAAGGCTTGTAATTAGTGTGAATTAAAAATAAGGCTGTTGCTTAGCTGAAGTAGGAGGAATGATTTCTGGTGGGCTGGGTGGAATGCATGGGATATTAGTTACCAGCAGAAAGATGAATTTTTAGTGAGTTGTACCAATTGGAAGAGATCTGACCTGGCTGTATTTGTTTTGCCTTTTTCTCAACAATTTTAGGCTCTTTTTATGGCTTTTGTGTTTCTTCAAAGTGATGAGTTTCTACCTTTTCTCATACCCTGCATACCAGGCCAGCTCCTGCGAAGCGCCTGAAGATCTGTGATACTGGTTTGGGGTTAATTGTTCTTTGTGTTTGGTTTTTTTGGGTTTTTTTTGTTTTGTTTGTTTGTTTTGTTTTTGGAGGTTTTTTTGTTTGTTTTTGGTTGTTGTTTTTTTTTAATTGTAGCGTTTTTACATCGCCTTCTCAGCCTCTTAGAACTGTAGATATTTGTTTGTTACTGATATCTTTTTTATTTGTGGTTTTGTTGTTTTGTTTTGGGGTTTTTTACTGCAATAGTGTTAGGAATTAAATAAGTACCTGAGGGCACCTGTGTTCACTGAGTGCCTGAGCTGGCAGCCAGAAAAACCTGTGCCTCACAAAGTCACACTGCAGTTCACACCCAGTCCTTTTTGCTACAGCCATCTGCAGATGTGTTCAGCTGGAGAAATTGGAACACAAAAGAATCTGATAAAACAGCTGGAAAGGAGTGCTGTTTCAGAAGTGAGGATTTAAAGAACAAATTAAAAAACTTTGATTTTATGTCTGAAGGAAACTGCAGCAATACTGAATGAAGATGACTTGCTTGCGCACTCTTATCTCGTCATACTTGCATTATTTTGAGCAAATAAAGAACTTTATAATAGGCACTGCAACCTGATTTCCAGAATATTTCACTGTAAAAATTCAAAATAAAACCTTGATTTATTTTTTGACTGCACCTGAATAATGCACAGATAGAAAACTTTCATTGTTTGCAAACTGAATTAATCCTTGAAAATTACTAATTTTCACTTTCATACTGAAACGTGCATTGGATGGAAAGTGACTTTGAGGACAGAACAAGAGAACCAGCTTAGGTTAAATAGTGAGTTTCAAACTGAAAACCTTCAATATCTTCTGTTTGTACCCAAAGACATGAAGCTTGAGAAACAAAAGCTGCTGTTCACTCAGATGTGTTGTGCCTCAGGTTTTGTGGTAGTGAACAGTGCTGGATATTGATCCTACCAGCTCTCCTTGATAAACAGAAGACAACAATTGTCCCAGGGACAGCAGGCATTGATGGTGGTGGTGTTGTTGTGTGTGACTCGGTACCAGGGCTGCATGATTTGACATGAGCAGCAGCCCTCGGTAAATGAGTTAGTTGTGCTTGCTGTGCTGGAGGAAGTAACTGCAGAGATGGCCACATGCAAAACTTGTAGTACTAACGGAAACAAGTAGTTTAATTTGTGTAAAATGCACCTACAAATACAATTGTATATCTATTCAACTGTGCATAAATACAAACATATTCATGTATCCTCCACTCAGCTGTGCATAAACACAAACATACCCCTGTATCCATTCAGCTGTGCATCTATTCACCTGTGCATAAGGACATTGTAAAGCTGCTGTTTGATGTGTTATTATGATCTTTTAACTTGCTGAGCAGGTTTCTCAGCTGCAGTGATTTCTCCCCCACCCCAGGCATTAAGGTCACCTGTGTCCTGTCTGCCCGCTGCAGGGCTGGTAGTGGGGCCATATCCTGGGATTGCAAAAGGGGATAAAACCGGTTTAGATCCCCAGACTCTTGTGCTGTGGGTGTGATGGGACTGGCACAGGCTGGGAACTGGCACTCAGGTGCTGTGTTATGTCTGTTGGGTGGCAGAGTGGAAAACAAGGACAGTCTTTAGGTCTCATTCCCAAAGGTACTGTTAATGTGTGCAGTTGGATTCCCCTGGATAGGACAAGATGCTGTCTTTAAACAATAACAGCCTAGTCACAATGTAGTTTGTGGTCAGGCCTTATACTTGGCTTGCTTTCCCAAAACAGACTTGGAATGAAATCTGGTATTAACAATTTGTCAGAAATAAACAGCTGCAAGTTTCTCCCATAGTGGTAAAACTGGGAGTAACAAAGACTGGCAGGTTGGATCCTAAGTCTGGCAGGAGGTAAAGAAGGCATGCCCTGACTCTGTGTCATTGTCCAATGTTTCTCACTCTCATAGGACTTGTCCTTCAAAATTATGTCCCATCCTAGAGAGACAGACACAAACAGTGCCCCTCCATGCCTGGCTAATGCAGGTTTTTCCTGCTTGCCACATCAATTTTTCTTGTTCTGGCAGTCAGCAGCTACAGCTTGAACTCAAACCTGCCAGATTAATTTGACTTGTAAAAAGCAATGAACATTTTCTATGTCATCAACCTGAACTGTTTCAACAATCAAATAAATGGAATGCAGTGGATTTTGTTGGAGTGAAACCCTTGTATTTAATCAGTGTGAAAATTCAGCATTGGTTGGTTGTATCTCTTAAGAGCTGTAGGAGACTTTTCTCCACCTGGAAGAGAAGTGTGATGGGCTTTCTTGTGGTTGAGTGTGTTCTTCTCAGTGTGCTGAAAATGTACATCCTCAGGAGTTCAGAAGGGGACTTTTGTGACGGTCACATAGAGGAGAGTAAAGCCATAATGGTTCAAGACCTCATAGCACTTGTTGAGAACAAAATGGCTTTTGGTACTCACTGAGTTCATTGGAGGCTGTGAAAGGGAAATGCTTGGAGAGGAAGCTGTGATGGATAACTGGACAAAGGAACACACTGATGTACGGCACAATTATGTAAAAATCATGTTTTAAGGATTTCCATAGCCATGTGATGCAAGAAAGTAACTGCTCTGACATAATAAGGGTTTGATATATTTGTCTTTGAAAATTCAGTTTCTGGAATGTGTATTATTCACATTATTTTTGTGCTAGAGTACTGAAAAGTAAAACTAAATACAAGCTCAGTAATACTTTGTCATGATGCTCAGTGAAAATTTTCCAAGTTTTTACACTACAGTAGACTGGATTTTTTCAATACTGATAAGAAATCTGACTTAAATCTTACAACTCTTTATGTAAGTATGTAGAGTGTTCAGAGATTATAATAAATACATAATATATTAGCTCAGAAATTCTCAGATTCTAGAAATTAGATTTTTTTTTTTACAGATTAGGGGGGTTTTAGGCTGCTGCTGAGTACAAACACTTAAATTTATACCTTGAAATAATTGAAACATTTTAAAATATCATTATTATTTCAATATAGATTACGTCCCCTTTGAGGACTCAAAGTTGAGCTCCAAATTCTGAAGATAATCACCAGTGTTTTCTCCAAAACAGGTTATTAGTCAGTGACACATTCACAAATAAACCATAAAACACATTCTGTAATGAAACTGTTCCCACAGAGGCTTCCCATCATTTCATTCAGTCAATTATTAAAGCATTTTTGCTGAGAAATGTAATTTCAGAAGTGATCAATAGGGGTTTCCTCTTGCACAGAGTGGCCTCAGAATCACAAGCAGGAGGGGAAGCACAGCGAGACTTCTGAGGAGGTTTTTCTTGAGCACAGGAAAATGTGCAGGGACTCAACACCTGTATTTGTGTTTTGTAGCTCTTGGTAATAATGCAAGTGAGACAAGATTGCCTTCAGCCCACAGACTTAGCCTTTGCTTCCTAAAACTTAAGGTGGAAAAGGGTATGAAAAGCAGTTGTTTTACACAGGAAAATGAATGCAGACCACAAAGTGACTCTGTGTTGTGTACTAACATAGGCTTTGAGGCCAGTGGCCTTCACAGGACCCTCAGAAATCACAGCAACCCACATTTGTGCTGTGTTAGAGGTTTTATGTGAGCACAGGAGTTTGGAGGGTACTCACAAGCTCAGGCTCTTGTCAGATGGAAGAAAAAAAATAACAAAAATGAGTGGATGGCACCTGCAATGTTATTAATTGTAAGGTCCTGTGGGATTTGGGGCTTTTTTGTTTGTTTGGAATACCTTACACCTCCCTTAATTTTACTCTTAGAAATCCCATCAAATCACAGGAGGATATTCTGCTGGGAAGAGTCTTGAGTTCATGAGAGGTGGCTGACCTGGAGACAGTGGCCTTTTGGACAGTAATTCCTGTGAACCTTCCTGTCCTACAAAGTAAATATCTCAGCAAAGGAAGGGGGTCCTTGGGAACCAACCTGCTGCAAGAGGCTCGTGCTGTTCCACGGCTCTGTCTGCTAATGGTAGAATAAATTATGTAAAACAGGTCCCCTGCCTACCAGTGCAACATCCACCAGAGTCAAGGACTGCACTGGAAATGTCTCTCTTTAAAGAAGAGTTCCTTCAAAGGGATACTGATCAAAGCCTGAATAAATTCCCAAAGGACATGGAAATGTATGCTCAGAAAGATTGTACTCCAAATGCTAACAATGAATGTTTAGCTATTTGGTATCTGGCTATTATATAATAATAGTTATGTATATGAGATGTCTTAATTTTGCTGTGACAGCTTGAAGGTATTCCCAGTTGTTAAATATTTCAAAGCTTATCTTACATATATTCATAAACAAGATGAAAGTGTTAATTCTAATTAAAATGATGCACAGTTCAGTAGCAGCCCTAATAAAGTCCCTGTGGAGCAGTAAATTTAACAGCAGCCTATCTTTTATGCAGAGTCCAAAAGTAGATTTCAATTTGACTGTAAACCAATCTTCAAGGGAAAAACTGAGTAGTCAAGATAGAAGAACTGAAAAATCATATTCAAAAGGTGTTTTAACATGTGCAGTGTTTTACATACCAGGATCTGTGTATTGGCAGTACAGACAAGAAACTGGGGTGGCACTTGGGCAGACAACAACCCTTCCTAAATTTAATGAATAATTTGGTGTCTTAAAGTATTTATTTCACTTGTTGAATATTATCTTATAGGTCCTGTTTGCTGCAATAGCCCTTATCGTGTTTTCCTGTTGTGATTTTATTGCAGTGATTTTAAAGCAGTGTTTTTTATTGCAGTCATTTTAAAGCAATGTTTTTATTGCCATTGTTTTAAAGCAATATTTGAAAAACGATTTTTTAATGTAACTTAGTTCAGAACTATGTTACTGTGGAGAAGGCTTCTATGTGTATGTTCAAGATGCCTTCATAGGGACGGGGAGAACTTCAGTTTTGAATCATTGGAGTGTCAGAAACTGGAATTGTTAAAGATGTAAAAATAATTTTTATTTATCACCCAGAGTAGATTGTCTACCACATTTGCAGAGGGGAAAAAAATAATCTAGAGAGTCCCATTGAGTCAGGAGATGGAGAAACCTAAGGTCAATCCTAAAGGCTGGTTTGTGGTGCTTGGGATGCCAGTAAAGGCAAGTCCCACAGTATGAGGATATTACGTTTTTCATTTCAAAATCAGAGCAGGGATTCTTTGACTCGTGGTAAATGAATAGTACATTTGATTATTTCTGCATGTATTTCTCTTTGTAAATGATGAATTGTCATTGTCTTGCCTCTGTCTCAGTTGTTTAAAATTAGACACCCAGGTACTGCAATTAACAGGTCATGTCACACAATTTCTTACTAACATGGTTTGTTTTGAAGGAATTTGATTTTGCAAAAATTATTTTTCAATTCTCAATTAAAGACTTGAATTCTTCTCAAATGGAAGAATTTAGATTGATTAGAAGATTTTTTTTTTTCCCTTCTGTATTCTTAAGCACAAAGTAGACCGATGGTGCAAAATTTGGGGAAAAAATTAGATTGGTAGAGCAGTAGAGAAAATTTAAAACTCACTTTTAAATGGCTTTTGGATATCTAGAGGCTGAATTTTTTAACTGTACCATCATGAAAGGTGTTTAACTTTTCTCAGAAAATTATATTCTAATCCCAAGTGGTTATTACTTGTTCTTTGAAGTTGTGGTTTGTTGTTTAGCTTTTTTCTCTGAGTATTTTATTTACAATGACTTGAGTTGTGTGGGTTAGATTGTTTTTGTAGCTTGATCAGGTGGCTGAAATTTTTAACTGAGAATTCATGCTTGAGAGTTTCTATTTACTGAAAATCCAAATACTTAGTGCAAAGTCCCCCAATAAATAACAGTGTTTAGTTGAAAAGCAGATCAAGTATAGCAGGAAAGAATGAAGCCTGTATAGTACATCATTAATACCCCAAAGGAAATCACCACCACCTTGAGAAAGTCCTATTGCTGAGACTTCCTTGAACTGGTAGAGGTCCTTGGATGGCTCCTGGTCAGGCTGTGTGGGACTGGCTGTGCTTCCTTAGGCTTCCCACTGGAATGGCTCAGATTAGCTGGAAAAAGCCATTTCCCCCCTCTCTTCTATGCAACTGCTGTGCTGATTTAACAGCTCTTGTGTCCCAAGCTCTTCACTTCTACCACCAAACTTTGCATTCACATCCGTCAGTTGGTATTACCAACTTAATAAGTAAAAAATGCAAGAAGGGGGAAGAAATCACGCCAAGCTGTTGTAGCCAAGTGATTGTTTTGGGTGAGCCTGGTGTTGAGGGCATTCTGCAAAACATTCCTCTTCGGTAAAGAGCTTTCACCGGAGCCTGAACCAGACAGAGCTGGAAAACAGCCCCACCCATAACTTTAGTTATTTACTTTCACCAGTTTGGAGCTGGGAGAAAGATAAATTTGCTATCCTTGCTTATTCTGCATAGCTGCAAGTCTTATGGACAGCAGCAGAGAACACTAAAAGAGTTTAAAAATGCACGTTTCTCTCCTAGAACTACATGAGTATTAATTAAATAGTGGTAAGTGGTAGAATGGAATAATGAGATGAGGCAAAACTCAGGTTATTTGTTTGCAGCTGAAAATTATCCAAGAAATTGTTGAAAGGTGGTCTTGGGCAGGGAAAACATTTTGTCTCTTCTCTATTTCGTGTGGTGCTGGTTGGTAAACTGAACTTTTAGAGCTTTCTACAGCAAATAATTACAGTGCAGAAATTGGTTATTGATGAATAGGCTCAGCTTTAACCTGACAGCAGGAGTGAGGTGGGGTAGAGCCATAGGAAGCAAAATGTGCATTTCTGTCAGGTGAGACATGACAGGCTTGCAAATAATTCCTGCCATATACTTCTTCAGGTGGGGGGATTTTTAAGGGCGGTTTGGAAATTTCAGTGTCTGATTCAAAACAAAGCCAGTTGCATCATGCAGAGTTTCTGTGAAATGCTTCTTTTGAACAACCTCTGTAAGCTGGAGACCCCACAGGACGTGGGAAACCCACAGCATCCAGTAGGGCTTCAACAGGAAGTAGAAGGGATTGTCATGTTGGCTGTCACAGAAAGGACATACCAACACACACAGACTCAAGGACAAACACAGATAACCATGTGCACACCCTCTTTAATAAGTGTCTTAGAGGGCATTTTGGGGTTGCAGAGAATGAGTGTCCTGGTGGCCAATTCCCACTCATCAGGCTGGTAGACTTGTTGTGTCCTCTTATTGCATCTGGTTTTCTAATACAATAATTACAATTAATCCAAGGATAATCTGACATCACTTCTCTGGCACCTTTACTGTTCTAACTTCTAAAACACTTCACTTCTTCTTTACCATCTATGGTAGAGTTTGGGACTCAATTTTGGGTCTTACAATGCTGTGCTCCTGAAAAGACTACACACTAAACTCAGAATTATCAGTGTCAGGCTATGCAATCATGAGCAGCTCTGGGTTATGATCCTGAGGAGATTTTATGGTTATTTTGGAGATGGGAGTGATGACAAAATTTAGGGATGGTGAGTGAAAGGTTTGTCATTTCCAAAGGGAAATAGTAACTAATTTTCATTAAAGTCATGCAAGTCAGAATGAAGCCAGAGGTTGACTGAATAATAATACATTGTTATGTTAAAATACAATCGGGGGGAAAAAAAATCTAGTCATCAACTTTATAGATATTCAGTACTTGTGTAGCCTCAGATGAGATGGAGAACAACAATAACAGGGATCAGCAGGCACAACCTCCCTCATAATTCTCCATTATTGTGATTTAATACTTATACAGCAGTTCTCCATGCAGTTAGATGGGTGTTTTGGGTTTTGTAAGTAAAAATGTGCAATGGATGAAGCAAAGTTGGAGGAGGAAATCTGTTCTAACAGTTCAGGCTGTTTTATGCTGCTGATCTGACACTTACACACAGATGTATTATCATGGCATTTTAAAGCTTAGAAATAACTTTGTTATGTGATCAAATCTAAAAATGCCATGACACAAACTACTGTGAATAGGAAAACCTTGCTTAAACTGAATCCTTCCCCCAAAGGAGGAGGTGGCCTGGCTAAATGAGAACGAGTTTTAGAACATCCACTCATGTTCCAGGTAACAGTAGCAAAGGAAGCAATGGTCATATAAATAAAAAATCCTGCAAGTAATTGTGAGATTGCTCTCAGTGACAATATTTTATTGGTTTAGAGATATAGGCTCACTGGAGCCTAGTAAGAGTAAGAGAGAAGGAATGATTTGGGGTGGTTTTTTAAAAACTGTAGATGTAAAAATGAGTGCAAGGTGTCTGTGGATGAAATGACATGCCTCCATAAAACACATTGCCTGGTCTAATGAGCCAAAACTAACCACATCATTTAAAAAAGCAGCACTGAGACTGATCTAATCCCATCAGTGTTGAATTGGAATAAATTTCCTTGTGACAGGAAAAAGATTCAAAGATGAAATGCTCTCTCCTATCACCCCACATTTGTGCCAGTACCTGTATAGGACTAGTTTTGTTACTTCTCTCTTCCTAGAAATGACTGCATTGTAAATGTATTGTGAAAGCTGCAATTTCGTGATCAGAAAGAAGTCTTTTATCCACAATGTGGAAGTTCTCGTTGAAAATGTTCAAAGGGGGTTTTGGTTGCTTGTTGGAGGTTGTGGTTCCTCTATTTTATTTTTTTTCCTCGAGTATCCAGTCTTGTTAGCATTAAAAATAATGTAAATTGTAGGAAATAACGAGCAATGGTGGAATCCACTGGATAGTAATATTTACAGTTAGCTGAAAAGGAATTATATAATGAACAAAAGCATTTTCTCGAGAGAGAAACCTGTAAAACTGTTATCTTTGTTTCTGATTTAGGGACTTTCCTACACATTAGGAATAAATTAGGTAAACCTGAAAGAAATGAGGGCACAGTAGCTATAAAACAACCTATTGATTTTTGACTAAATCTGTCTTTGGTAATGTCTGCAGTCGCCTGTAGCCAAAAAAGCCCCACAGTGTAGCTACTAGGGCAGCAATTTAAGTAATTGGTATTTGATTGGTTCTTTATACCTGTATCTTATCCTTCTTTACCTAAACATTTATGAGCACAGCAATTTAACCAGAAAATCAAGGACAAGAGCACAATGGAACTCTATTATTACTTTAGAAATGAGTGCTAGTAATAGTAAAGGTATCCATGGGGTGATTGATTTTAGCTTTAACTTCCAGAATATCAGTACGTTGACTTTTCCACGTTTATTCTCTTGGGCCTTTCTGCAGCTACTTTGTTTTCCATTTCTGAAGAGAGTGAGGTTGTTCTTTCTTGTTGGCTTTTGTGGGGTTTTTGTTTGTTTGGGGTTTTGTTATTTTGCATTTCAAGAGGACTAGAGGGGTATAGATGAAGAGCACTCTGAGGAACAAGCACATGGTTACAGTAGCTGCCATCCCTGAGAAAATTCCAGCATAAAGCTATTAAAATATTAATATGTAACTCTTTTTCTCAAAATAGACTTTGAAAGAAATGGGTGATCTCAATGGTACTGTGAGCTGTGGCAAGTATCTTGAAAAAGGGATAACATGGACAAAATCTTCAAGTATTTTTCCTCTGCTTGAGCCTTCCATGATAGTGACAGTTTGAAAAGGAAATGAATCCTCAAAAATGTAAAAAAACCCAGTATGCCGTGCTGTTTGAATATCTTGGGTTTAATGGAGGTTAGTGGTATTGCTTTGGGTTTTGCCCTCTTAGTGATCTTGCTTAATACCCTGTTAAAATCATCAGTTTAATATTTTTTTTTAACCCTTCCTACACTTCTTAAAGTGTTTTTTATTGGTTCTGATGTGTTACTACATTACTGTCCCCTGACCCTCTTGGGGAATTCATTCTGCATTCAAACTCTGTACTGTAGTGGGGTGGAAAAGAGGAAATACTGGGGTTTCATGTTTGGAAAAGAGGTGGAGTGCATTTGAAAACTTCTGGCTTCACTGCAGAGTTACAGCAAGCACTTGAGTATTTGTGGCTATTTGTGAGATTTTAAAAAAAAAAACAAACAACCAGGCACAAATCAGTTGAATGGATTCTATTTATGATGAGACATTTCACTCTTTTACTCTTTACATTTAAATATCATTGAGATGTTACATTTCAAAACACAATTCCCTTGGGCAAGTGGCAAGAGGTGCCACGGTGGGTGCTGATGATCACCTGCCAAGGGGTGTTTGTCCCTCTTCCCCACCAGTTGTGATGCTCCTGTTCTGAGGGAAGAAGGGCTTTGTCTGTCTGCTGGTCAGTGTGTTTCTCATCCTGTCAGAACAAGCATTTGCACATCAAAGGCCCCATATGAGTAAACATACTTTATACTTCCATCTGTCATTCTTTTCCCAAGGAGACACAAAATAAGAACAGAGTAGCAAGGGAGAGGTTGGGGGTTTCTCTCCTTTAATTCTATACCATTTTGTTTTGAATTATGAAAGATGCCTAGATCCAGTTTCCTGTAGCTGTGTTTCTTTTCATTAGGGTCTCTTGACTAAAGCTATCCTAAAATTAAATTCAGTGCCACTTGAAGAGGTGGTGCTTCTGAGGGAAAACAAAGAACATCTTTGTTCTTCATTTCTTATCTCTGATTTCTAATATTTAAAAAGGAACAAAAAAATAGTTTCAGAATATTTTCAATCTTTTTTAATGAAACTTGAACTCTACACATCTTTATCTTCTTGAAAAATTAATTTTCTTAATAGTATTTTCTAAATTAGGCATAATTCCTTTTTATCTACAGAAAATGAGAACGGGCTTTATTTTCATTCCTCACTTCTCTTGCACTAATTCTCAGTAGAATTTCTAATTTTTTTGTAATTTCAAGTTTGTTGAATGAGTTTGTTCAGAATGAGTTTGTTCAGAAACTGTTGTTAAGGCCGTGTTAGAGAATACCAGCACACATTAAATTGCTATTAGTGTATTCAAGTTTATTTTAAAGACTGAACTGGTGTGTTTAGGGGAGAGTTGAGGTGAGCATGCAGCTCCCACCTCCACCCAGCACAAACCAGTCTGCTGCAGCAGGGTGGCACTGGTCTGAGCAGCAGCTCCACCAGGATCCCAAGGGAACAAGTTCCTCTGCTTACCGTTCCTGTGATGGTCGCCACAGGACAAACACTGTTGGCTCTCTCCCACCTCAGCATGTGTTTCCTCCCCCTCCAGCTTGTGAAAAATCCAGGTTCAGTGCTGAGTTTCTGGTCTCTCTTCCCTTTTTATTATTTCTAAATTCCTCTGTTTATAATGTGGTGGGACTTCACTGCAAGACCAAACAGAACATCAGCTGATGCTTCTTGTGTTAGTCTGAAAGCAAGCCTGGATTTACTGGCAGAGAGTTAAATCATCTTTGATAGAGAGGATGAGCTGACAAGCCCTTTGGAGCATGGATCTCACATTTTCACTTACTCCTGTGTGGTACTGAGCCCAGTAGGGTCACAAGCTCATCTGGGGTCTCAGGGCAGTATTTTGAAGCTGTAAGCTTCTGAGACATTTGCTCAGCAGCTCTCAGTGCTGGCTGAAGCCAAAGGCCTCACTCTGCTGGCCTTAGAAGCAGTCTTTTTGACAAAGGTTAGTGCAGGAGAAAAAAGGTCAGCTAAATGTCATCAATCAACTCCTGTGTCCAGTCTACCGAAATAAAATCAAACCTGCTGTGAAAGGTGTGTGAATGAAGCTGGAGGTTTTCCTTTTCCCCTGGATTGTGATTTCAGAGGATAAATGAAGCTGTGCAACTGCATGGCCTTAGTCATTGCACAGTGGTCTTCTAAGTGGGCTTCTGTCACGTGGGGATGCAATCCAGCAAACTTCTTTTTTATTAAGTGCTGGGACAAATATACCAAAAATGTCTCCTAAAATGACAGAGTGCACACAAGAAGCACCTGCATGTCTTAAAATATTTTACCAGTTTCCTTCATGATTTTGCTCATGCCTCTCATTCCCCATCAACAGCAGTAGTGAAATTATTAGAAGAAAAGTTCAACTCCTGGCATTTGCTTTCCCAGGCTTTAGTTTGTAGAGCTGTTCTGATAGACCTGCTCACAGCAGGAGTTTGAGATACAGTGGGATGATTGTTAAAAAAGTAGCTGCCTGTGTCTCCTCAGGAAAGAAACTTGTTTCGTAACTGGACTTTTTTGTTCTTGAATGCCATAACTTGAACTTTGTCCTCTGCGTTGCTTGAAGGGGACACGGGGAACCAATATGGACATTGCTCCTCTTAAATTGCTCAGTAAATTAGGATGGTGATGTGAAGTGACATCCAGCTCTTACTTTAGAGAGGATATGAAGCATGGGGCTGATATTGTCAGTGTATCCTCAAGCATGAAAAGAGAGGTAGATGCACTCCCTACTAACTCATAGCAGATACATTATAAAATTGTACTCATCATACTCAGTGGATTTCAGAGACCTGGGCTGGAGGCTGATGCCATATTGGGTAATTTATGACTGATTTTTCAGCTGGTAGGAATGTTTCCTAAGAGAGGGAGATAAACGAAAGCCACTTGGAAAACTGATGGTTATTCCAAGTTGGGTAAAAAAAAAAATTAAAATAAATTCACCAAGATCCTGCATTTTTATCATGACAAAGAGTCTGGTAGATTTTTCATAAAAGAGACTGAAATCTCACCAAGGGTGTTCTGCTTTTCAGTGGTAACTTGCTTATATGTTGCTTTTCTTTTATTTGAGCTGGTCGCTTTTCACTTTGGAAGCCACAATTTGTGGTTTTGGGAAAACAGGAAACATATCAAATCTTTTTAACTGATGCCAAGAGGAATGAGTGAAAGCCACCCTGCTGTTTAGACCACCTGGTTTTAATCTGTCATTACCTTTTTTTTTCCAATGGCACTTCAGATATAAAGCCCCTTAACATTAGAAAGCTTTTTACCTGCAACTTCATGGTTAAAAAGGCATCCATATATCACAGGCATTTTTCAGAAGTATATATTTGGCACTTGGACTAGATGGTTGTTGTAAGTGCCATCCAGCTGAAGTGTTCTAATTAGCAATGTTTGAATAGGTCATTCAGCTAAGCATTTGTTTTTAATTCTGATCTGCATATTCAAAGATGGTGATGGCCAAGTCTGTATTTTTTTAAGAAAAAGAGAACGAAACCCACCACACAAAAACCCCCAAGGGAAAAAAAAATAAATCTCAATACTTACCTTAAACTTAAGCACTTAATAAAAGTCCTTCCCATTCTATTTATTAGTAGTATTTAGAAATATGAAAGGGGAAATGATGATTTGAAAAGTCTAAATATGTATGTACAAGGTTCAATTCCACATGATTTCAAGTCTTTTTATGATCTAGTGAAATAAGTGTGCATGTCAGTCTCCTGATATGTTCTTTTCCCTTTTATTTTCTTTCACAAAACATTTCAAGATTTTGAAAGCCCTGGATTAGTTTAGAAATCTGGATAGCCCACTTCTGTTAGTTTCTCATAAACTTTGAAAAAGTGCACATTCAGTTAATGCTGCAAATTAAGCCAGAAATATCCTAACTGGGCTTTCCTGCTGAGTTTTGCTGCAGGTGGCAGCAAAGCCAAGAAACATTATGCAAACAGACATCCTGTCAGTGTATCACTTATTCCTACTGCACTGGACTGATACTAAATACTCATCACTAATATTTCTTCCAGTCTCTCCAATAAGACAACTTCAGGACTGAAACTCTCATTGCAATAAAATATAATGGCATAGAAATAGTTTGCACCATGATTGGTAAATTCAAAAAGCTGCTCAGAGACAGAAGAGTGGGTCATTTGTATATTTGCTAAACTTCAGGTCAGTTTTATAAAATACTTTCCTGGAGAAGTCAAAATATATTTTTTTCTCTTCAGTTTCACGTGGATTGGATTAAAATGCAGTGTTACTACTTTGAAGTTGTCAGATTTTGCAAAACCATGTCTGTGCATGCCTCTATACATCAGCAGAGTCTCTGGCAAGATTGGAATCTTAATTAGAGGAGTTCAGCGTTTCATATGGAAAAGTCTTTAGCAGTCTCAGCTCTTCCAAGGACATGGACATGGTGTTGTAGCAATAAGTAAAAACAATCTGCCTGTATTATCAAGCAGTGCAACAGTTCAAATTGATCTTATCCATTGTGGCTGAATTTACCTTAACATGGATTGTTAGCTCAGAGGTTAATGAGGGAAGATCATAGGATAGCTCCAGGAATCCCAGGCTTTACAAGGTCAACAGTGCTGTGGGTTTGGGTTTGACAAGAAGGAATCTGAGCTGCCCTAAGCTGCCTGCATTTGTTTGGCCACTTGCACTGTCAAAAGTGAGAAGACTTTCTACTGAGCACATCTATTGCAGTATTGACTCAGCCAGCAGCTGAGGGCAAAAAAAAGGATGGAAAATTTCAAATTTAACAGGAAGTTTTTTTGAGAAGATTCCCAAAGAACACAAAGTGATCACTGTTGGAGGAATGATGGCTTGTGCTGGTGTGGTGCAGTGATCATAACAAAAGTGAGAAGCCTTTGTGTCAGGAAAAAAAACCACAAGTGATATTCTGTAGAGCTACATCAACACTAAGAAACCAAACTACCAAGTAATACCCTTACCATATCTTGTCACTGTGTTATTTTTATTAACCAAGTGCCCTAAGGATGGAACAGAAACCCGCGTGTCTCAGCGCCGTTTAAAAATTGCCACTCAAATACAGTTCAAGCCCATTTGGCTCCATAAGGGAATGCAGAGTCAATGAGTTGTCACATGTCTATGGTCTGAGCTGGGAATTAGCTTTTTAAAAGCCTTTGTGCAGGCTTGATGGGAAGTCCAGAAGGAGTAATGAAATCATTCTCTGGATATTTATGGAGCAGGGAAGCACAAAAGGGCCCAGCCGGAGGGGTGGAAGGGAGGTAATGAGGATTGGTGCCTGAAGGGAACCAGTGGACATGGTTGTATGCTGAGATAAGTGACCCCAAGCAGCTTTCCTGAAGACAAGGTGCTTGTATTTGACACTATAAAGAGAGAAGAAGGAGGAAAAAGATGGGATACAAAAACACGTGGAGCTGATCTTTCCAACAGTGTTCTGAACAGGCACGAGCAGAGCAAAACGTGTTTCCAAGGCAAGAGAGAGGGAGCTGCTGTAATTCAGTCTAAATGAATGACCTTGACTGTCTTGGGGCCTCAGCAAGAGAACGCAGCCTACATGTGTCTCAGGGCAGGAGAAAGCAGGAATCACATCCTGGTCCGGGCACTTAATGTTCCACACAAGTGTGCAGGAGCAATAGTTACAAAGCTTGAATGACGTTGATCAAAGTCCATTTGGAATAGTCTTAGGGCTATTTATCTGTAAATGTTTCCTTGGAATATCCTAAAAAAAGGTGATTGTTTACCTTTAATTAACAGGAATAAATACCAAACAGAAAATTTTGAATATATTGAATATTTTATCTAAGAGCCTGAGTTTCCATAAAGAGGGACTTTGAACCTTAGAAATATTGTTTATAATTGAAGTAGTATATTTTAATTTCTCTAAATGACTCCAAAGAAGGATGAATTTTAGGCTTTGCTACTTGACCTTATTATTTATTTTGCAACATACTATAAAAACCCATGACTACACATCATTGTTTAATATTTTCTATTATTTAGACACATGTTCTGGGGTATTTTGATATCTGAAAATGTACTTTCAATACATTCCCCATACACAGATAGGAAAACCCACTCTCTCAAATGCTGAGTCTATTCTTTAGTTTTCTAGAACTTTCTGTGATGCAGTTACTGAATTCCTTCACAGATGGACCATTTGTGTTCTTCCAGTATCTGAGAATAATTATCTTAGCAATTAAATAAAGAGATTGGATTCCATTTCACATGGGATACTGTGTGATTTAGATTGATCAAGGAAGAACCGGCAGGATTTTGAGCCTGAGTTTTGGGTTTGGGGGCTATTTTTTACATAATTATATTTTTGAATGCTTGTGAAATCTCTGCCAAAGCATTCCTATTGTTTAATACTCTCAGAACATATGCTGGTAGTCCCCAGTGCTTTCCAAATAACTTCAGCATTGTCATTCTGTCTTAAGTCCAGGCTGTTCACTTTGACAAATGTCTAGTAAATCTTAGGGAATATTAAACACTGTTGTAGTGCCAGTTACTCTTAGTTCAGCTGAACTTATTGCTTTTTGTGCATATAAAATCTGTGTGCATTCATACGGCTCTAAATTAAGGCAGAAAGGGAAATACTTCTAATTGCTCTACTAGAAATGACTGTGTTTCAAAATATTGCATTTAATATACATTTTGGTTATTCTTTATTAGATTCTACCTATGCCTACCTAGGAGGATTAATTTCCTTCCAAAAAAAGGGAAGTCTGAGGTAGAGCTGTTGTTTTAAACAAGTGCTATTTGGATTGGGAGCAAAATGCTCATGAATATTACTTTAAAAAAAAAAAAAAAGAACAGGAAAAAAACAAACAAACAAAAACCACCACACAAAACTATCTCCCATTTTAGTTTTACTGTGTAACACTTGCCCTTTTATTTGAGGTTTTATATTTTTCTAGGGCTAAACTACACACTTTCGGGGATCTTAATTTGATTTGTCATCTGCTTCTCTCCATGTCTCCAAAACCATCTTGTTACTTGTCGAATTTAACTCTCAGTGTGAGGGTTGTTCCTGGAATGCTCTGTTGTGTGGTAGAGTTTCCTTTATTGACCCTCAGGCATTAATTTTTCATGGTGCCTGTGTTGCAGCAAGGACCTGTGCTGCAGTGGAGCTCGTTTGGGGTGTTCCAAGGCTGGATAACCCTGCTGTGATGTCTTAGGGGTGTGCAGTCTGTCCTGCTGAAGTGGAACAAAGCCTTTGCTGTCACGTCACCAGTGCTGACACCGGGACCTAAAGAGGCACATGTGGGGTCCCTTCTAGCAGAGCATTTCTACATGTTGTCCATTTTTCCCTGTACCATCTGTAAATATAGAAACTTAATCCCTCGGGGGACCACTGGTGAACCACACAAGAGAGATAATACAATGTTTTTTACCTCGAGTCCAGCTCTAAGTGGTGCCTATTCTAGTCACCAGCATTTAGTTTACAATAATAAGTCATCAGTTTTGCCAAAAATGAAAAGAAAGCATTTTTGAAAAGTGCTTTTTAAAAAATCAGTATGAGAGGAAGGTGGTGGCTGATGCCACTTTCCCTAGCTCAGAGTTTTCTGCCTTAGCATTTTGTGCTGTTACTGATCAGCTGGTGTCTCAACACCTTCCCTCTTTAAATCATTACACAGGAACATTCCTGGTGATCTGCATGGGAATGGAATAAGGCTGCTTCATTTGGAGAGTTTTAGTTTTGAGTCAGGTCTTCACCAGAATTACCACCCAACTGTGATGGGGAGAGCAGATCACACACAGCCTTCCCTTGGGTTTTGGCAATACTTCTTAAAATGAAAATTTTGGTTCTACCGAGCTCACCAAAGTAGTGCTGTTATTGATACCAATCCAAAGGACTTGGAGCATTTAAGTATATATAAAGTTTTCCCCTCCTTACTTTTTCTTTTTTTCTCACCCCTGAAGGAATAGACTTCATTGTCAGAAGGATGGTGTGACTTGCTCTTACAGGAGTTTTGGGAATTGAGTATTTAGAGGCACATATTTCCATGTTTTCCAAGTGATAATCTGACTCAGAACTCACCCCAGTATGGACCATGATGTTAGGAATCCCTT
Organism: Formicarius rufipectus; assembly: GCA_013399695.1. Taxonomy (NCBI): domain Eukaryota; kingdom Metazoa; phylum Chordata; class Aves; order Passeriformes; family Formicariidae; genus Formicarius; species Formicarius rufipectus. The sequence goes on from VXAU01004920.1 coordinate 500,192, forward strand.
CAAGGGTCCCTTCCAACCATCAAAAGTCTGATGAATGGAGCTTACTGCAAAGTACCAGCTGGAATAGTACTAATATTTCAAGCTGAGCACAAAATCTTTAACTAATTTGAACCTTAATTTGAGTAACACTTTTGAAGAATAGTTATCTATACATGTATTAATTGAAGCATCATGTGGAACATCCTGACGGGTCCATAATTTGACATCAAACAGTCAATATAGGAAATCAAAGGGTAAAGTAATGAGGTACTTAGTGGTTTGAATTCCTAGGATCAGATGGGTCAGGCAGAGTTTTCTGGGTATTGGAACTTTGTACCTACTGCAGTTTTCTTCTTTGTTAATTTTGAAAATTTCATTATCACCGATCAACTCTAATTGATTTTAACCAATTTGTAGTGATTCAGATACACAGTCTTTTCTGTTGAGCTGTCACTGGAGTGAGAATAATTTAATCCTAATTGTATTTGTCAGATTCTTCACTGGTAATATCATATTTTTTCACATAATAGTAGAAGAATGAGGTAATTTTTACCATGAAGAACAAGAAAGTGAAATTGAATTAACTGCTGCTGAACATCTTGTAAATGATTTGTTTTTCACTTTTATACTTTTCAGCACTGCTCTCTTTGTTCTATTAGGCCAAATGAGAGATGCTGAGAGTTAAAATAGGGGAAACTAAAAATCAAACTTGTGCTAACCAGACACACTCAGATTGAAGATGTGCTTGGCTCTTTAGTTTCTGTTTTAATTCCACCTTAAATGGAGCTAAGATGTATTTATATCACTTTGGTGATGACCTCACCTTGTTCACCTGGCTCCAAACTTTTTGGCTCTTGAATCAGTGATGTATACTGTACTAGGTTTCAATCATTAAACAGCTTTACTTGTTAAAATGTTATCAGCTGACATGGCTTGTGTTCCTAAATTGCCAGTGTGATATGAAGAAACATAAAATGCAAGGTTTAGTTGTCATTGACTGAGGTTGACTTGCTCTGACTTGTGTTTTTAGCAGCAAAAAGGGATACTGTGGTTCAAGAATGAAGACCTGTTGGCTTAGATTCTGTCCCTACTTCCACTCCAAAGTAGCTGTGATACAGACCAATTAGATGCTTATAAATTAAGTGCTGTATTTATTAGTGTACTTATGTGGCTTAAGATGACAGAGTGCAGCTGGGAACCCCAGTGACTGAGTTGCTGTACTGTGGTTACGCTTTGTGAGTGCTGATGATGCTCCTAAATTATTTCCTAAGTTCCTCGTTACTCTTTTTGAATTTTGTAGTGCTCTTATGTAAATTAATTAGTTGTTAGAAAGCAATTAGAAAATATACACTAAAACGTATATTTAAAAGGTTAAAAGCATAGACAAGTAATTTAAATGGGGAAATGCAATCAAAACTGCTTAGAGACTATTTAGAGTTATGATAATGCCTAAGAAGTGTAAAGGACATTGGAAAAACTTTATATTTGCAGCATCTTGTACTGATCCTCCCCTTCTCCCCTAATGCCAGGAAGCCTTCATTTTGTACTCGCAGTTTCCTCTTCCATGTGTATCCTTTGGGAAAGAATCTGCAACAACCAGGGCATTGTGTGTTTAGTGCCACAGAATGATCTTGACTCCTGAACTTTAAGGAACTGCTGAGACAGCAGTGTGTGATCATCACTATGCTGAGTATATGCATAGTTTGGTATATAATGACCTGTCAAAGTCTCTTCATTAGTACTCATTTACTTATGATGATTTCATGACTTATTTTCAAGAGGGACTTTCTAAGTATGGGTGAAATGAATCTTCATAATTAAGAATACCAGTATGTATTTAAATGTCTGTCTATATATGTCTCTGTGTCTATATTTATGCACATACATAAAGATGCACTTTTGTCTACACTCACCCATGCATTGCTCCTGTGTTCTTGAAGAGAAATATTCAACACAACTAGAGGGCAATTTAAAAGATTTATATTTCATGGGATAGTCATTATCCCTGTCCTAGGCTTGAAGTATTTTTATTATACTAGAACCAAAAATTTTACATCAGTGGGATTTTATCAGATGTATTCCAGAGGCTTTATTAATCTCAAATTTTATGATACATGAAATGATTTATTTTTATCATTATTTTTACTGATTTAGTTTTCTTCTGACTATTAATATTTCTCTCTTTAAAGCAAAGGAAGGATGCTTTTGGCAATGTTGCTTATTATTTACTTAATTTCTGTGAACTTAATCCACTACAAGACTTTATTTCATTGTAATAGATATTCTCCATAAGAGCACCTTGTTACTTTTCTGTAGCATTGGGATAATATTCTTGTACTTCATACAATCATAGAATGGCTTGGATTGGAAGGGACCTTAAGGGTCATCTTGTTCCACCCCCTTCCATGGGGCACCTTCCACCAGCCCAGGTTGCTCCAAGCCCCATCCAACCTGGCCTTGGATGCTTCCAGGGATGGGGCAGCCACAACTTCTCTGTACAACCTGTTCCAGAGCCTCACCACCCTTAAAGAAAAGATTTTCTTCCTACCATCCAATCTAATCCAGCCTTGTTTCATTTTAAAGCCGTTACCCCTTGTCCATTACAACATGCTTTTGTAAAAAAAAAAAAAAAAAAAAATCCCTCTCCAGCTTTCTTCTAGTATGGATTGGAATAGATTTTCAGAACTATGACAAAATATCACCAAAAAAAATAAGATTTCTCATCTTTCTTCACCTTTTGATATATACTGAACACATGTGCTGTTGTCATTGTTTGCGATAGCTGAGGGTTTATCAGACTGTGTGTACAATCTTAAATCTCCAACAGAATTTGTGAAAAATTGGTTCAACATCAAAATTGCTTTAATTGCAAAGGGCTTTGGATGGCTGAAAAAAATAGCAGCATGGAGGCAACTTACACACTTGAGTACCCACAGTACTGAAGTATTAGCTTGTCCCATGGCTTAGTTTGGGATCTCAGCAAGTTAAATCCAAAATAAATCCTGTGTAGTACAAGTAGTGTGATAAAGCCAGTAAGAGCCAGTAGGCATCAGAACTGCTTTTCCTTAGCAGAATACAGCCCAAGAGGGTAGAGAAGGAGGCTGCTCCCAGTTCAGATGCTGTTTTTTAAAGTGTCCACTTGTATGTTTTATTGTCTGTAGAAGTGAACTAAAAGGTGAATTCAGGAGGTGTAACACATCTCATTTAAAGCAGAAAACACCATGCCATGGGTGAGCATGTAGGAGCAAAAATTAGGGCATCTTTGTTAATAACACACATTCATGTTTCACAAAATAGCGATGTCAGTAATTTGGGTAGTGTCTTCCTAGTGAAAAACTAAGAAAGCATATCTGAAATAAAGCAGATTGTGAATTTTCTCTGCTTTTCCAGCTTCTGAACTGCCAGATTATAGAAAACAATGGAGAAAATACTTAAGAGCATCAAACCCAATGCTTCAAAATTGAGAGCTTCCTTTCAAAAAGTCTGAAAGGAGTGCCTGAAATTTCAGTGCTCTGAAAATGTTAATTATAAAGCATATTTTTTGAGTGGATAGAAAAATGAAAGTATGTTTTTATCAAAATCTTGTTAGAAGGATGCTTCACTGAGCATATTAGTAGAAACCTGCTGCCTTAGATATAGAAAAATTACCATTAAGATTGCATTGATTATTCACCACTTTTCTTCGGTTCTGATTTTTATTTTAGACTACAGCAGGAGAGAGCATAGATTTTTATTATGTCTTCTCTTTAATTTTTATATTACCTAAGACTAACAGTATTATAAGCCTTCTGGGGAACAAGTTTTAAAACCTTATTACTTTGCAACAGTGAGAAAGGTATAAAAGTCTCTTGTGACATTGAGAGTTGTGTATAATTTTTATCCACTGGACATTTTTATACCTAATTATTTCAAAGGAACTATTTATGTTAAAGTCTCTTCCTGTGGCTATATAATAATTAAAAAAGCAAACAAGCGAGATGATGCTGACTGCCTGTTGCTATCATAAAGATAGTCTCTTCATAACAGCCAAACTTCATCTGTTTTCTGTGAATTAAAGGTGTACAAATCCAGGTTGCCTCTCAACAGGGAAGGACTTGAAGGCAGACATGGGTGTTTGCTAAATCTCCCTTCTGCATCAAACTGAAATATCTACTTTATGCCAATTCTCAATAAATTAAATTCAGCATTGCTAGTTCTCCCTGCACCAGTACTTAGCCACTGTTTTCCTGTTTTCATCCTTGCATTTTCCTATTGTATTTGGGCGGGAACAGCCAGGGTCAGGTGTGCCAACCTGCAGTGCATTTTGGCCTGAGGCTGGGACACCTGGGCATTACAGCTTGTAAGACTAATAATGGAGGGGATAAGCCCTGGATAAACAGGCTGCCAAACAAACTAAACACCTCTAGGAGAGCAATTAAAAAAAAAAATAATTCTTTGAGGTGAAATCTACCGTGAGGTCAGTTAGGTTGGAGAAGAATTATCTCACTAATTAGGATATGCAAAGCCAAATATTATCTTTTTGTTCTTGTTACCTAACCAGTGCTCTCTGAGCACTTTAGAATTTAAAAAAAAAAAAANCAGTAAGGAGGATTTGTAGTTCACAAAACTTCCACTTTTTTTTGTGTACAACTGCTTGAAGAAGCTGCTATAGTTCTCCCCTGATCCAAAGCTGAGTGAGGTGGCAGGATGGACTGTTCCCTAACATTGTGTCAAATTAATCTCTCTGAACTTGCTGTAGGAATATACCTCTATGACTTCCAGAGGTAGCAGTGAAATAGATACTCCTATTTGTACAGTGGAACCTACTGACTTAGTTTGAATGCAATTTTTAGAATTCTCTCCAACTTCCAAAGAATAAACATCAGCTTTTATAACTACTTTAAAAATATATACGTGGGCTGAGAAGCTTTTTCTTTCTAGTTTAGCTAGAAATTCCCTGCTACAGCTAATGCAGAAGACCTTGTAGACACATCGACAATCACTGATTTTGCAGTAGATGCACAGATGATGCTTTTAGAAACAGCTAATGCCTTTGGATTTGATAAGACATCAATCCACAAGCTCAAGTATCTTGTTTATAGAAAGACTTTTTGACTGGGTCATTTGGTTTTAGAATGATATGTAACCTTCCAGGAATTTGATGCCACTGTTAAATCGCTGGGGCACTCCTCACTTCTCCTTGAATATACTTGGATTATGATGGCAGGAAGAGAAAAGAAGATGATTGCATTTTTGGCTCAAGTACCAGACTGAGGCAGATCTTTGGGGGTTCTGCTCTCAACAGCTCAAGCATGGAAACAGTGGTGGTCACTCATTCTCATCTCTTCATTCTCTGACAGTTCTGTGTCAGAATCCTAAGCAGTAACCTCTTCACACCTCCCATGGCCCAAAAGTTTCACAAAGAATAATCATTTTGGAGCTGTTTACTCCTTTGGGAATGTGAAGGCAATCTTCTCAGAGTTCCCTAAGTAACTCCAAGTTATGCTTCACCCAGCCCTGAATTTGGTCCTCTTAATCAAGAATTAGAAGCTCAGTATATAATGTAATAATGCAACGTTCTTGTGAGAGCTTTCACAACTTAGGAATACACACAGTCCTAGAAAATTACTCCAATTATCGTACTTTTAGGTACAATAAACAATTCCTGCTTAAAATGGGGGAAAAGGCTGAAATTCAGCTGCATGAAGGAATTGGTTAGAACTCTTTGCTAAGCTTCCAGCTGCCTTGTGAGCCAGGCTGTGCAGACATGGCAAGAATTCCATGTTTTCTTCTCTAATGGAGAGCTCCCCCCAGGTAAAATAAGCCTTTGGAGGTTGTTGTTTTAAATACTTTTCAATCTTCATAATTCAACACTTTAGTTAACTAAATTAAGAAGTTCAGAGAAGAATAACCATTGAATTAAATAAACCTACACCTGTTTTGTTTGCCTCTCATGCTTTTAAGAATTAAATAATACTTTTCTAAGGTGATGAGAGATTTTCTTCCTAAAGTAGTCAGACCTCCTAAGATGTGACAGCCATTTAGTCTTCTGCAAATTGACTTATCTTTACTATAAATTGCAATATGGGTCCCCTGCTAGTGTGGAACCAATTTCAAAATTAAAGTCTTAATATCAATTCAACAGTTTGCTTTTGCAATAAAATGTCATTCTGTTTGTAAAGGAGGGGGACTTTTTTTAAAATTTCTTAGTAATTTTTTTAACAAAATAAAGGAGTCTTTAACATTTCTAAATCTGCCAAAGTAACAATTCTGGTTCACATGATCTGTGGGGTTTTGGATCACAGTAACCCAGATTATGAGACTGCAGTGGGCTTTAGGGAACTTGAAGAAGTAGCACAGGTGTTCTGCTTTCTAAAATGGCTGAAAGGCACCAGTCCTGCTAAAGGACTTCCAAGGTAACCCCATCAGCTGAGCCAGAACAGCAGCTCTGGGGACTGGTTTGTCAGGCCCAGAGAAGGAGTGAGATGCATCATTTGGAAACAGGTAAAGGCTGTAAAATGCAAAGCTAAATGTGCTCCAAGTGTGGTTCGATCAACCGTGTGAAGGAACTGATTTTTTAAAAATGTTTTCTTTTTAATCCTGTTGCAGAGATAGTACAAGTGTGCTGATAAACTCACCACATCAGTCTCCCAAAGAGAGTGACAGGGCATGTTTATTCAGTGCATTTGAAACTGCTCTGGATAAAATGATGAAAATGTCTCAGCAAGGGAGAACTGTAAAAGATTTGGAGCTGGATACCGGATTTTGGCCTTACAAGAAAGCCCATTGCTCTCCAGTCTGAGTTCTCTCAAGATCATTCCAGAGTCAAATGGAAAGTGATTCATGTGTAACAAATGGCAGTAAATATTACTGATCACATACTGACTGTGATCAAGGTGTATATTTTTTCCTAAAATTGGTGCATCAAGCATCACCGTGCTGTGTGAGACACAGAGGATGGGAAAATGGGAAATTATTTTCTTGCTACTGTTTCTAGGCAGGAAACAAACTCTTTTTTGGCAGTGAATACAGTATGTTCTTCACCAGAGAGATAATTCATTTTTTATTATATAGGATACTCAAAACAAAATAGCAAATATATTAAAATGCTTCATACTACTTTGTTTGTGTGAATGGACTTGGAGGTGTAGCTGTTTTTCCTATCCATGTTCTTTGGATGTGAACATGAATGCTGTGAATGACAAAAGGCCATAAAAGAAAATTTTATTACAGTGGAGCAAATGTGAACAATGTCTGAGGAGTGAAACCCTGGACAGGCATTTGTGTAGACAATTGTGAACAAACCTTCTGGTCAACAGCAGCAAAAAAAAATCTGCTTTTTAAAGATAACTTCTGGTTCAGTTAAACAGGAGAACTTTTACAGAGTTCAGAATCAGTTCCCTGGGTTTCTTTTTGAGTAACTAAATGGGAAGGATTCCCAGCAGTTCTGCACTCTGGTTAGTGTGTTTCAGTAATTACAGATGCTTTCATAAGTGGCTGTATAATTAAATGTCATCAAAATGCCTTCTTAATAAATAAATAATTGGAGGTCATTTGGAGATGGCACTTTGATAATGGTCAACTCTAATACCATGCTTCAGCACAGTGGTGCATGCTGCACAGACAGAGTTGAAGACATTGGTGTAATCTTGTGAATCCAAATGGTTTGGTTTAGAAGTAAAACATGATGGATACTTTTTGTAGGATTTAATTCCTTGGAAAGATTTGCATTATTAGAGTCGCAGTACATGATGCATCTGATCATATTTTTAAGGTTTATGTGCAGCTAGTCAAATCCTAAACAAGAAAGCCACTGCTGCTCTGGGAGAACAGTCAAGTTATGACGACTGGAAACAACATAAGAAGAAGTGGATTTATGAAGAGGATGGGGTCACTGAGCAGATCGGACAGGGCAGATTAATCTGATTAGAGACATTTGAAGTTGACGTTTAGTTGGTGGGTTATCACGGCTTATTGTGCAGTTTTTGATTTCGAGAGTTGATGCTGCCCCTGAAGAAAAGTACAAAGATCAGTGTCTACAGAGCCATCGTACTGTCTGCTCTTCTCTGTGGGTCTGAATCTTGGGTCATCTACCGCCACCACCTGCAGCTCCTCGAACACTTCCACCAGCGCTGCCTCCGTACAATCCTAAACATCCACTGGTCTGATTACCTGACTAATGTGTCCGTTCTGGAACAGGCAGAGGTCACCAGTATCGAGGCCATGCTGCTGAGGACACAGCTGCGCTGGGCAGGGCACGTCTCCAGGATGGAGGATCACCCCACCCTGAGATTGTGCTGTACAGTGAACTTTCCACCGGCTGCCACAAGAGAGGAGCCCCAAAGAGGAGATACAAGGACTCACTAAAACAACACCTCAGCCTTGGCCATATTGACCACTATCAGTGGTCCACCCTGGCCTGCAATCGGGAGACGTGGAGACACACAATCTATGAAGCTGCTGTCTCCTTTGAAAACACATGCAGAATCAGCCTGGAGGAGAAAAGACAACGCAGAAAAAACCGTGCCCTGACAGCGCCACCTACGGAGACTTTCTGCTGTGCCTTTTGCAACCGGACTTGTCTATCTCACATTGGCCTTATCAGCCATCAGCGCTTGCAGCAAGCGTGGGGAGACCCCTTCCCAAATCTTCATTCACAAGCCCAGCCATGATGATTCCCTCATAGCTCTACCCTGGTTGTCCTCCATGTTGTCTTCTTTCCCTCACGGCCATTTCCCACCTCCACCCCAACCCTGGTCTCCTATTGGCCCTCAGCCTTTGGCTGCCATTCCCCCATTGGCTGTCCAGGCCCCTCATTAGCATACTCTGCCCTGTCTCCGACCAATCACAGCCCAGTTCCAGAACCTTCCCTCAGTGCCCCCAATATAAGCTTGTGTCGTCCCTCAGGGGCTGCCTCCATTTTGCTTCCTTGTGGTGTGTCTGTCATGCTGCAGTTTCTTAGTTTTGCTGGAAAAAAGAAATAAAATGGTCCTACAGGAAATCATGTCAGCTGGGGGAAAAATCCCAGGTGTAAGAAGGCAAACAGCTGGATCACTTTTGCATATTTTCCTCTTTGGTCTTCAAGGAAAAAAAAAATAAAAAAAAATCGCTGCAAAGAACAGTTAAGGGAAAGAGTGGTGGGGACAAGGATGATATTTCTGTAGAATCAATATTTTCTGGATTTCTAGGAAAAAAGTCAACAAAACACTGCCTAGGCTTTATGTAGACCTTCAGGGGGAAATGCAAGTGCAAAAAAAAGAAGAATGTTATGAAGTACTGCAAGAAAAGTGAAAATTAAAATCAGGCATATCATCCTGCAGTCAGAAAAGAAGTGAGGAAAAAGCACACAGAGCAAAAAGATGTAATGTATGTGTATCTTCATGCTGGTGGCAGCAGTACTGCTGCCACTGCAGGATCCGGCCCTGGTAAGTGGAATCAAAACTTTGGTGTAAAAGTGGTTTGAAATGATGGCAAGGCTGGTGCAGAGCAATTTGATTTTACTTAGGTTGGCAGTGGCATGTGATGAGAATGTTCTCAGGGTACTGAAAATTAGCTGAGGCCGTAGAAAATGCAAGTAATGATTGTGTATAAATGTTATGTGCATTAGAGAGAATGAGTTCTGTGACAGAGTTGAGCAAAAATACAACATCCAAGCAGCTGGTTGGAGTTAAATTCTTTACATTGTAAGAGGAGTCAGATCCATATTCCAGGTTAATTCAAGGCCCATTATAAAGCCCAAGGCCTTAATCTGAGTTTACAGTACAAACTGCTTGGGATTTGGGTTTGGTGGCTTCAGTTTAAATTGTCTTTAACAATTCATTTCACACTTTCAAATTAAGTGCTTCCACCTTATTAAAATCTTCTGTAGCTTTTACTTTCTATGGCACTGTAGGTTTGTGCAATCAGAGAGAACAAAAGAATAAATAAAAGCTGGTGTCACTTGGAGCACTAAATTAAACTGCAGAGGAGCCTAAAATTAGACCAGCTTCAGAGTGACACATTTAAGCTATTGAGGCTTCAGTCAAAAAGTTTTATCACTGAGAGAATTCCTTGTGCGCTCATCAAGGGATGAAACATCACAATGGAAGTGCTGAGATTTTACACATTTGCAGTGCCTGACTTCCATATTATTAACTTGTAAAGTTTCTACTTAGCTAAAAGCTGGAATGGAAAAAGTGTTTTGTTAACAAATTTCAGCTACTGCCAGAAGCTGTGAATTGATCCCAGCAGAAATACATTTTTCTTGCTGTACTAGCACTCTACAAATCTCATTACCCTCCTGTTTATTATATTGCATAGCCATTGCTTACCAAATTAACTAATGCCAGGTTTTCCAAAAACCTTCAACTGGACATCTCATGTCCAGTGACATGAGATGTCACTGGATATATATATGGTGACTTTAACTGTTTTTGCCTGTAATATGCTAGTTTTCTCTTTTGTCAGTGGTAATGGATTTACACTGAATATTGTGATTTGGAGGTAGTGCATTTAATCTGGATTATTGGATGTAATTCCTTTAAAGCAATTATTTAAAAGGAATTACTAAAAATCCCACCTTTTTCTTTTTTTTCCTTGCTACATTTAAAAATGAATGGAGCAATTCTACAGCAAGGCTTTAAAAAATAGATGTGATTAATGAAAAAGTATAATGAAAAAGTCTTATTTTGGATTGCAGGTGGGTCTCTTACACTTGAAATCCGTTGACAGCTGTAGAGGTTTTGTGTTTTCTCTGACACTATTTCTCAACTCTCTTTCACACCCGAGTACTAAACACCCACAGGGAATCTTAAAAACTGCAACAGCAGGCACATTCAATGCCATACCCATCAAATTACCCTGAAGTCAGGACAGTCCAACAGTGCATCAACAGAAACTGTGTTAGGAAACCCCAGCCTGTTCCTGAGTGTTGTTTTACATAAAATGAGGATGCAAACCCAAACCCACCCTACTTCCACACTCCAGAACTGGTGTCTGAAGTTCTTTTTTGGTTTCTGCTCCATTACATTTTGTTGCAGAGCAATCTGTTGGAGTAGATCGGCAGAGCTGAGACCGGGCTGTGAAACGACCGTGGGAGCGCAGGAGTCATAAAGTTTAGCAGGCGTTTCGATGATGTTCAGGAGGTGTTTGCAGATGTTTTGTGAGCAGTTCAGCAGAAAGGCTGTTTGATTGTAAGGAAATAGAACTATATCTTATTGGGTGTTAATCAGAAGCCTCAGGAAGCAATCCCAGCCAGAAAGTAAGTATGAATTTTATACAAATGATCATGTTATTTTCATTCCTTCATTCTCGGAAGTGTTTTGTTATAAAACAATTCTGTAAGGATCTGAAATTTTTTTGTAGAACCATGCCTTGGTGTTAATGACACCCTTAGGTACCAAATTTAAAAACCCTTCCAATAAGGGGAGAAAAAAATAGTTTAGTTGTGTGTGTGTGTTTTTCTCCCCTAGTGCTGGAGTTTATTTACACAGTGGTAGCTGTAAGTAGAATATGGCACTGTCTGAGTGACTCATGCTGTACTGCATAATCTCTACCTCATCCTTTCTCCTTAAATGTAACAGCAGGAGAACAGTAGCTTTGAGACTTCTGAAGAGTCTGGCTCCTAACTAAGCTTGTAAAAGAACTGTGAAGTGATATTTGATGAGCACGGTTTTGTTCTGAATTCTTGACAGGTTTCTGAAGGCAAGTTTGAGTGCCTGTAAACCCTTAGAGAAGAGTGGTGTTTCACTCCTCCTGTTCCTTCGTTCCTGCCATGTACAGTGCCTCATCCTCCCAGTCCTTGACAGTATTTTGAGTGAAGTATCTTTAGCATTTTAGAAGGTGTAACTGGCCATGTTGGTGTTACACGTGGTCCTCTTCCAGAGGTACTTCATTGGACATAACTACTAGAGGCCTAAGCTCTCTTAAATGAGACACATTTTGCCAGTGTTTGGTGGTCTTGGGACACCACGATTTCTGCCACACCTGCTTCATAGCAAGATTTCTGTTTCCTTTTTTTAAGTTGCCTTCTGGTAAGAACCATTCTGTGCCCCAGTCTGCATGGTAATAGCAAGAAAGACATAGTGGTTTCTGGCACAGTCATTTAGTTCAATGTTCCCACAAAGGCATAAAACATGCAGCACTCTGAGCTGTAATATTGCTCACACATCTGTGATCTTTGGAGAAGTGGGAAGGTGAATCTGAGCTTGTGGATTTGTCAACTTTTTGAGATTTGGGGTTTTTGTCTTAAGTATCAACATGGCATCAGAAACTAGCATTGGTTATGCAAACTGTGCACTGCCCAGGTGATGTTTATCCATCTGGATGTATCAGGCTGTATGGCTAAAATTCTGATTTTAAAAAAGAAGTCCTTAGCAACAGCTATAGGGTGTTTTGTGTCTTTCCTCATACTGTGGTCCTTGGATTCCATTTTCTATACTAGCTCTTATTTCAACATATTATGCCATATGTTACAATAATTGATGACATTGAAGGAGTAGCTAAGTTAGAATACTAACAATGTTTTGCTGCGAAGTACCACACCAGCCTTGCATAATGCTGAATGTACAAAACACATCACTGGAAAAATAGCTTGTAATACAAATCTCTAATGAACTGTAAGCCTTATTAATCATCCCTAATTGTGCTCAGAAAGGAAAAGGGCAGTGGTTAATATTGATGCTGCAAATGGCAGAATCTTGATTAAATATGAATATGTACAGGAATGAATCAGCTGAGTAGCATCAAGCAAAAGATATTTTGAGTTCTGCTGCTACTTGTCTTGTTCATGAAGTGGAAAGAAAATAGTTCAATAAGGACAGGCATAATTGAAGAAGAGGGGAGAAGAGTAAAGAGGGGTTGAATTGCATTTTTCAAAATTGCTTGGATATAGCTGCATTTTCATTTAAAAATTTGTATGAGACTTGTTCATAATATAAAGTATCTGCATTATATAGAAGTTTAGTAAATATCATTCTGTTGTACTAATGTTTCTCTAATGAGAGAAATTCACTTGAACTACCTGAAGTTTGTGATCACTCAGTCAATGATGAAAGATATTTGGGGTTTTTTTTGGAATTTTTGGTTGTTTAAAAATAACTATATTTAAATACTACTGGATTTTGAGTGTTTCTAGAATTTTAATTGCTACACATGAATCAAATAGCTTTTTATTATCCAGTAAGATGGAACTTACAGCATTTTTTGCATTTGTTTTTTATTGTTTCAAAGGCACATTTGTGTGCATGCAGGTGTTCATTCGAGCAGGTCACCTGTGTGAAACAGCTTAGGTTGTCTTTTGCTGCTTTTGTTGTATTTGGTCTCTGTTTAAAATGGCTGATCAGTTGCACAGAATGAGGAAAACCTACTTCACAAGAGGATTTGTTGCATCAGTACAATATTCACAGATTTTTTGCTTTGTGTCTGTCTCTTCTAGCTACAAGATTTTATTTTGAATAAGTTAGATCTAAGGACAACTAGTCATGCATTCACTGTCTGTAAAATAAAATCCTTTACCCAGAAATATGGTCTTTTATCTCTGTTCTCTGATCTTTGGTACATCATCAGTACCATTTGAGGTTTTTCATGCTGTGTCAAAAGCTCTACCACGTGCTATTAATTTTATTTAACATCTGCTAGCAGGCTCTTGAGGGTAGTTGGTCACATGGACCTTAAAATATACCAGAAGTTCACCCAGAAAGAAAGGCTTTGTACCTGTTCTGAGCTTGTAGACTTGAAGTGCTTCCAACCCTTCTTTATCTTGCAGGTGTCTGGAGTGTTCCACAGTGCAGCAGATAGTTTCGACCAAAAAGATAAATCCTTTATTTTCCCCCTGCTGTGCTACAAGTGAACAGCTCTCTTCCCTCTGTGCTGCTGGTGGTGCTCTTGTGCACAGGGCTGGGCTTAAGGGAAATGTGGTGCTCTGAGTTAGACCTAATATCCTCTGGCTGTCAGTGATGTAAAACCTATGAATTTAGGTGTAATGAGGAATTAATATGCAATGCTGTAAATGTAGAAATATAAATGAGGTAAAATATACATGAAAAATCTCCAAAAACAGTCCAATATTGGTTGCTGCAGGGTAGACTTTCTTTCCAATTCAAATTTGTCTTGCTATCTACCTGTGTACTGATTTTAGCACTACTGCAGTGGGAAGAACTGCCTGAGTATAGAGACATGTATATATATTTATTTTCTCCCTCCCTTTGACAGAGAGAACTGGAAAGGCAGCACTGCTGTTGGGCTAGGACAACACCAGAAATGATTCATGTTTCTCCAACAGCTGACTCGTGAAATGATGTGGCAGAAAGGATGCATGCTTGTCATTTAATGTTATTTCAAACTGGAGCTGCTGTGATGCACTGCTCTTTGGATGAGGCTTAACTTGGAGAAGTGACTCCCAAAAGAAGGTCACAGGGTGCTCTGTACACGCTGCTCCAATGAATTCTTGACTAAACCAGCTGGAGGGCTCCATCCTTTGGCGACAAACCACACCAAAACAACAGCAAAGACCCTTCGGTCTTCCTACTGTGCATGCAGGCTTTGCTTTCTTCTGTCAAAAAGCAGCTTGACTGATAGGGCTGAAAATATTTGACAGAGTGCCTAAGCCATTATAACCTTCTGGGTCATAAAATTTACATCAGACTTGGAGTAATGCTACTATAAACGTGAAGTGACACACCACACAGCTAATGTTCATGCAGAAAGATTCTCTCATGTAATGACCTTCCTTTAGGCGAGCTGCTTGGCAGTGAGTGCTCAGAAATACTGTGCTTCCTGTGATACATGGCTTGAGTTAGAGGAGTGACAGGAGCTCCTCAGCAGCCTAAAACTGCAAAAATCCAGGGGATCAGGTTTTGCTTCAGAAGATAAAATCGGGGAAAGGAATTCAAGGTTGTCCCAAAAGGTAAATGATGTCTTGGTTTTGGGGCAATTTGGAGGGGCAAAAATCTCTGATGGTAGTCTCCTTTCTCTGATTCAATACCCCTGGTTGTCTCAAAGAGAAAGAAGAGAGAGGGATCAGCTATGTCCAGATGTGAGTGAAAAAAAAAAATAACTCTTTACCAAGTAGAGTGCTAAACAACAGTACTGATAAGGGCCCACAAGACACCCATTGGATCCAGCGATGAGACCTGGTCACTGCAGCTCCAGTGGTGGTTGTAGTCCTGATCCAACAAGGTGGTGCTGGAAGTCACGTGGAGTAAGGGAAGGGGACTCTCAATCTGCCCAGTGTGGTCTTTTATTGGTCTCAGGATAGCTGGGACTGCCCGTGGTACCTCCCTTGGGGTGGGGAACTCTTCACTGGGTCATAGTGGGACATTTCAAGAGTCTTTGACACGTTCTAGAATGATAGGGCTGCCTGTTGCATCAGCACAGGTGAATCCACTATGGCCATCAGCAGAGATGAGTGTCTTCAGGCCATTCGTGTGAATTACCCTGATGCCTCCCCATGGGGAGTTATCACAGATGAGTCATTTTTGTAAAGACAAAGAAACAACACCCATTTGGTAGCCTGAGGTTGCAGATATGCACCCTCAACACCTGGATTGTCTGAGTCATCAGCATTCCAGTCTTTTCCACTTGTGGATACATTCTTCTGGGATAATAAAGTACCACCCATCTGAAATCCCTCCCTACAGTCTAATTTAGAAGGTGTGTTTGGGGGAAAGAGGAAAGAAAAGATGGATACCAGAGTCTTTGTGTAACCCACGACAAATAGCAAGAGTGATGTAATACTTTATAAATATAAAATATTCAATGTATATCAATATAGACATGCTATTTATATAATATTTTATAGATGATAATAGCACTCAGTAGGGTGATATGAACTCAATCCTGCGTGTCTGTGGGGTGTGTGGTGCTCATTTTGTCTGGCATACACTTGCTTTTCTCTTAGTTCCATCTGTTTGTATGGAACTTGGAAGTGTGAATAGAACCCTAAAGATCACTTGGATATCTGCTGTATGGCCATATGTGCACAGTGCTGTGTACATACAATGTTTATATGCAGAAAGATGTCAGTCCTACTTATTTTCCCATCCACTCACAAAAGCACATTTTGAGGAGGGCAAAGTGTTGGATATGTGAGAAGATACTGCTTTACTCATTATATAGGTGTTTTTAAACACAAAATAGATGGTGATACTCTTGTCTATGTTTTGTTTTAAGGATTATCTGCTATTCTGTCCCTAAAAATAACTCAGACCTTTTTAAAAGGAAACAAGTGTATGGATTCATTTACCAGACAAAATACAGGTCAAACTTTACCATTCATTTTGGTCATCCCTCCTTGTCTTACAGCAGGCAGTGTTCTGCAGTGAATGGAAACTGCACATACTATGAAGTTGCCCACTTTGTGCATAATAACAAATTTTAAAATCTCAGAGAACTATTACCAAAACAACTTTTAAGTTTTGAAATCGCATTAATAGACAAGTTTTAAAAGGAAATAATACATTTTTCTGACAAATGAAGATTAAGTGCTACCATTTGTTTTCTGTAGCAACTTTTCCCATGCCTAATAGTTTTCTAGAATAATATTTTTCCAATAACTGATCTACATTTCCAGTGATGGAGGTTCAGCCCACTTATTTTTGTCCTAAAAAACTGAGTGAAAATAAACCCATCTCCTCTCTGTAGAATGCCTGTTCTGTGTAGGTATTTAGGTTGTTGTTTTTCTATCTTTGTCTGACCATATCTCATTCACTTAATTTCTCTTCTCTGTAGTTCCCCTAACTCATCCTTGAATTGCCAGTATGGTGATCTTTTTCATTAATTTATTAAAATAATCTGTACCAAACAGACCAGAACCTCAAACCCACATTCAAAGAACTTCTGGTGGTTCTCTCTGTTAGTTTGCTTTGACTTACAATAATTAAGCATCTCATTTTCCTTATTGTGACCTCCATGACTACTTTTTCAGTAGAGATTTCTCAAGCTGGACACACTGAACTAGGCAAAGCAGTTTGTTTGTTTGTTTGTTTTAACTTTATATATAAGGGTTTTTTTGTCTTCATACAGCTCTGCTAAAGATGATTGCTCTGTCCAAGAGACAAAAAGTTAAGAACAAAACTAGTTCTATTCACATACCTCTTTTAATGGCAGAGATGTGGCTGCTTGGCAATACATAGAAAACCACCACAGATTTAGAAGACTGTAAATAAGCTCTGGAAGTCATTCAGATCATGTTCCTGACACAGCCAGGTTAGTAATATCTGTAGCCTTCCTGAGAGCTATTTATATAGACGATTCTGTGATGTAAAATAAATTATCATGTTTCACTCTCTTTTCTATTAAATGTCCTTTCAACCTAATGTCTTCCTCATTCTACTTGCTATAGATATAAAGTACAGGTCATCCTATAACCATTGAAATGGCCTTCTGACACAGCTGAAGACTCTTACCATGACTTCACTCTTCATTCCATGCACTTAAATCCATGTTATTTAAGCTTTCTATAAAATCATATTCCCTGCATGCTGTAAGCTCATTGCTCCCTTCTTGATTTTTAGGACGTGGTTCAGATCCTTCCTGAAAGTGGGATCCTTAGTGTGACAAAGAGAAAGTGAGGAAAATCTGGTGCCTTTCCAAAGCTGAATGGAAGGACAACCTCTCTTTCTTCTCTTCTTTTTTTTAACATTTGCGTCACCGTGATATTTCTGTGGTGACCCACTTACCAATCTCAGATCACCCAATTGGTTCCTGCAGACTGCCTGCATATGGTCTGCCAATTCTGTTTTTAGGCAATTATTGGTTTTTTGATTCATTGATTATCTCAAGTTTGAAGGGTCTCATAAGGATCATCAAGACCTGCTCCCTGCTGGACTACCTAAAGCTAAACTATATAACTCAGAATGCAATTCAGAATCTTGGACCTTGCTCTTTCTCATACTGAAATATTTTTTATTTCTTTAATTTTTGAATTTTTAAAGAATCCTTTGAAAATTGATCTTGTCCTCACATATTCGAGTCATTCCCTTTTTGCTGTCACTTTGAAATTTAGTAAGCACAGTTTATATTCAACACAGATTTTTTGCTTGTGAAGGATTCTTATACTGATGTTTGCACTGACTTTACCTGCTGGCTGGTATCAATGTCAGAACACCTTATGGATTTTTCTCAAAACTGTACTGTGTCCTTAATTCAAATGTCACATATAAATATGTCCATATGCCCCTTCAGGTTGCAAGAATAGCAATAATAAGCAGTTGTTTGGGATGAGATAGCTCTCTGGAGAGTGTCTTCTGAACAAGACAAAGTTTGGAAACCATATCTTGGTTAATGTTTCTAGTTTATTTTTTAGATTGTTAATAAATTTGGTTTTGGTAAAGTTTGTACTACTCAAGTTTTAAATAGAAAAAAAAAAGGAATAAATAGTGGGACTTGCAGCTTTCATTCATTTCAGTGTAAATGGTATGATTTCATTTTTATTTTACTGAGCATGCATTAAGCTGAATGAATCATTTTATGCACTGTCTATAGAAGGTTGAGAGTGTTTTAAATGCCCTTATTTATTCTGTACCTTTCAAACAGTAAGTTTCAGAAGTAAGCAAGTTTAGTTTGGGTCAGCTGTATTCACCAGCTCTTCACATGCCTTCCCTTCTCTTTGCAGAGCTGCTCTTTCTGGCTCTACCTATTACTGTAATCTTTTCAGTCTCCTTTATCTGCAGTAAATGAGCCTTTTGCATCAATTATTTTTCCCTTGATTGAAAAAACAGACGTTATAATCACTCCTTGTAACAAATGTGCAACAGAACTATCGATTTCTGACCAAGAAGCTATTACTGCTGGTACATAAAGAAGGCTTGGTAAATATATGCAATTATGCATGAACACCCCGTGCCTGTTCAGCAGCACAGTGTGATAAATTCCTCATTGACTCTACATGTCCTGTAGCCATCTCAGACTCAAGGGCACCAAGTAAAGCTTACTGATTTCTATTCACATGGGTAGGACAGCACCACAGTGCCAGTTCTGCAAATACAGTGTCACATAGTACCACTTTCAGTCTGTGTCACTTGGATGCAAGCAAGTGCAGATTAAGGAGTTAACCCCTCTGTGGCTATTTTTTAACTTGCCACAGTGTTATAGGTGTTGGTTGTGACCTAAATCCAAGATTTACGTTTTTTCCTGCCCTACAGGTAGTGTTGTAACTGGAACATGAAGTGGGATTAATAACATATTCTAATGTGTTACCTGCAGTGATCAGAGAGCTGATGGAAATGTGAAGCTGGGAGAGACCTCCAGAAGTTATTTAATTCAGTTCTGGCAACGATGCAGGATGTGCAGTGCTTTATGCCGGCCCTGAAAGGCATTTTGTCTGAGTTGTTTAAAATTTCACTGAAGGGGACAACAAGCTTCCTGTCACTGCCTTGCATCACCACAAGACTGGGAGAGCTTTCCCAGTTATTTACCTTAATTCCACTTTTTGTAGTTTAAGCTGTTTTTTGTTTCATACATCACCATCTGTGGGATGGCATCATCTTTATTGTGACACAGGAGGATGGAGAGATTTTGTCCCTCTACCCATTCCTTCAGTTTTACATTGTATGTATTGAATTTCATCTCATTCTTCTTACCTCCTTTCATGCTGGTTGTTTTGGTTTGGGTTTCTTCCCATACTTTTAGAAATGTAACTTTATATATTCTGACTCCTATTTAATTTAGTTCGGTCATCTTATGTTTTATTCCAGTTCCTGCGCAGGCAAAGGAAGAAGTTGAGTTAAAAATGTGCAAAGAATGTTGCTGTTGAACTACCCAACACTGTGATACAGTGTGTGTACATGTCTATATAAAGTTATTTAAATTCCACCCACCTGTTGCAGTCTAGAATGAGATGTGCTTCCTTCTGAAGGAAGTTGTTATACAATTGACCAGGTTTAAGGGCCTAGACTTGGTTGGAATTTTTTTTCATTTTGTCATTAATCATAGAATATCTGGAGTTGGAAGGGCTCCACAAGGATCGTCCAAGTCCAGCTTCTGGTTCTGCACAGAACAGCCCCAATAATCACACCCTGTGCCTTAGAAGATTGCCCAAACTCTATCAACCTTGATTGAAGGTTGAACTCTATCAACCTTGGTGCTATGATCACTGCCCTGGGGAGCCTGTTCAGTACCCAACCACCCTCCGGGGGAAAAACCTTTTCATTTGAAAGTCTGAACCAATGGAATAGTTTAAACAAAAAATTTCAAAAGTGGTAGTGGTTTGGCCTGTGTTAGTTTTGTCTCTGTACTGACAAAACAGCTTAAAATCGAATAGCTATACCTGGCCAGATAGCCAAAGCCACATTCTCCCAGCTCTTTTCAGGTAAAAAGTGCAAAATTGCTTTTTCCAAACTTGAGACTTGAACAAACTGCAGTGAGCTCTCTCTCTCCCTTGCTCCTACCCTGTTACCCTCACAGTGTCCCAGTTCCTCACAAGATTTATCCTCTTGACCCTTTACCTGTAGGTTTTTCCTGAGAGAAGGCAGTGATGTTATGCCAAGTCTGTGCCCTTATTGTGCCAATCAACCAGAATGCCCTTGGAGGCCTGTAAAGACTGGGGTGGTAGAGGGCAGAGGTTGAATGTGATACAAAGAAGAAACAGCAGATAAAAGTTTAATATTCCTTAAAATGCCTTTAAGTGCTGCAACCTTTAAAAGCACAGGTCTGCAAGTACTCCATTAGAAATGGAGTATGAACTGCAAATCAGCTTGAGACAGCCCTGTGGTTAATGCAGCTGTGAGCTTTAAAGGAGATGCACAGTGTGACCAGCTCATGGTTTGGCCTCAGATCTTTCTGAAGTACAGGGAATATGACCACCAAATGTGGGAATGATTATTTTTATGGCACAAGCTTATGAATAACACAGGTGTTCAGCTATTATTTAAATAGTGGATTTTCTTAACACAGATAAACATTGGATTCCTACTTGCCTCACCAAAGCAGCAAATATTTACCCTATTAAACATTAATGAGTAGATTTCAAATGACTTGTAGAATTCACAATGCTGATGGTAAATACTTCATGAACTGGTCAGAGACTTCTTCCAGGGGTAGGAATTGATCATGTTTATAACTGTGGTAACTCTTGTCAACCCAGGATGGGGTTATGTTGTACTGGGGGCCACACCAATCCCCAGTGCCCTGTAATATTTGTCCTCTGAGTGCAGAGTACAAAGAGAAGGGCTGGTTTAAACCTGGGACAGAAGTCATGTTCAGGCAGTGGACTATCTGAAACTAAACTGGTAACAGTAAATTCTTGTCACTTTGGTTCAGAGCTGTTTATTCCCTAGTTCCTTTGGGTGTGATTATATTTACCTTTGTGTGGTCCTATGGGTTTTCATTGCCAGGCAAATCTGCAATTTTCTGTAGCCTCTTCTGCTTATACAGATGAGGTGGTGGTAGCAGAACAACTTCCCTTCTTACTTCTGCATTTCTGTCAATGTAGTCATCTCAGGGATGATGGTTGAAACTTTTTCTCCCAGACTATTTATTCTCTTCAAGAGGTCTCTTGTCTCTCCCAGCACTGAGCACTTCAAGCCCCACTCATTTAACTCAGAGATTCTCTCTTAGGAAGACCTTCTGTTTTGTATCATCTGTCAGCACAATTTCACAGATCAATAAAGATGACATTGGTTTGAACTGGATTTGTACCAAATTGCTAGATTTTATAATTGCCAAAGTGTATTTTCCTGTTACATATGTGCAAACAGTCCAGCTGAATTCTCATAGGATAGTTCACACTGAAGTATTTCTAATGCTCTGGTCAATCAGTACTAAAGTCTATCCAAAACTTTGTTTACTCAATTTGATTCTACCACCCATTTTAATTGTGTTAAGTATCTTTAATGAGGAGAGATCTTTTAAGCCATAAAGTTAGATGGCAGATATCTTTTGTTCATGGTCTCATATGTATTAAAATAAGTTACTTGAGTCTTTTGGGGAAAGTCCAAATTGTAATGTTTTAGCAATTATGTCACCTCTGGTAGTACTTATGCTACTCAGATGACGATAGTGCCCATTAAAACGAGAGCACAGCACACATGAAAAGGAAATATTCTCTACCATTTACTGTTTTGAATGAAGAGGAGAGTAATAAAAATTATAGTGAAATTTGGCCTGCTTTTAATTGCCGTGCAGTGCACAGCAATTGATAGCTAAAGTGCTAATTATTTTTAATGTAATTACATTTAATTATCATAATTGCTACTCATATCTCCTGTTCTAATAGAGAGATGTTAAGAGCCTTATTCACAGGACTGTTATGTTCCCATCATGCAGGGGAAAAATGAATAGGGACTGTAGTGTGGATTTTGAGACAAACCGTTTCTAGTGATTGCTTCTTTGGGGGCTGCAATTTGCAATAGGTGTCCATGGCAGTGTAAAACTGAGAGTGGGCTCTTCAGAGCTCTGCCCATGGCTTCTCCTCTTGCCTTGTGTAAATGGAAATACAGAAACTGGGAGCAGACACCAGATATTCCTGTTTCTGGCCTCAAGTTTTATCTATAAAAATATCCCACTCGCCCACCAAGACTTTGAAGAAAGAATCAGCAATTACACTCATGATTGCAATTGCAGCAGTGATTTTATATGAACTGTGCTGACTGACTTGTAACAGTCACAAAGATTTTGCCTAAATCAGAGCATGCAGTTAAGATACACTGCTCAGTATTTCTGGTGTTAGAGCAGATGTTCCACATTTTATCATAAAGCCTATCAACCTGACATGTGTATCAATGATGCTCATATTCCAAATACTATATAAGGAAATATTTTCTTTTTGAAAAGCACTAACAACTAAATATTCAGAAGTAGTCACTGTATTTTTGCTTGCCTTTAGTCATAGCTAAATTATTTCTTCCCATAAACTTAAAACTGATAGGTCATGGTGCTTGGTGTACCTAAAATTCAACACTGGATTACTTTTCACTGTCTTTTAGACCTTGATCTTCATGATAGCTAAGTAGTAGGTACAGTAGTCTTTGGGAGGGAACAAGATCTTTCAGGGAAAGACTGAAAACTATAAAATCAAGTGGGTCTTGACATATAGCATTAAAACTTCAAAAAGGTTTAAAATAAATCCAATAGCAAAAAAAATGTGCATAGCTGAGTGACAGATGGAAATAAGCTGAGCTAAAGCAAGACAGCTGCCTTTGTGCTCTGCACAGAAGTGGTGCCTGTGCTTCCAGTGTATCTGTAAGAAAGTGTGCAAGTGCATTTCTTCCAGTAAGTGAACCACCTCATTCCCTGGTTTGCTCTTAGTACTTCATGGGTACCTAGACTGGGTGAGATTTATGTCGCTTGCTCAGCCCTCACATTAACTAAACTATTATGAACCGAAAAAAAACATCAAAAGAGAACAGTTGTGTTTTAAACCCAAATCACCAAATGCTGTGATGGGAATGTGGCCAGTGTGCAATGAGGGAACTGGCCATGGCTGATACAGAAAGTGTCATTTTGTATTTGGTAGCTTGTAGATGATATGCTTAGCAGTGTGAGGCCAGACCTTGTTTCTGGAGGTCTAATTGTGCTTAGAGTGTTTTACTGCACTTCAAAACTGTTCAAACTGAGTTTATGTGCAGTCCCCAAATCTAATTTATGTTTGCATGCATAAAACTGTGTATATCACTCAATGCTGACTTACATTCTTCAATACAGGCACTGCAAGATTATGCTTCTTTGTAAGGGCATAATTGCTACATGTTGGATACCTGTAGCTATAATTGCTGTCTATGCCTTTATCTGTCATTGTTATGTAGTGTAATTCCTGAAGTCTTCAAACCAGGGTATTTTTAGGGAGCTTATTTTAGTAGGATGCACTTTTTGTGACAAAATGTTTATAGGCTGATAATGGATTTCTTGTATAGTCTTGAGATCATTAAAAGGGAAAGAACTGAAGAAAAGGGAAAACCATAATGATTGAAAATGAGAGCGGGATAGAATGTAAAAAAGAGGTGACTTGTCTATGAACAAAGGGTTGCAGGACTCACTGTCTTTCCAGGAAAGGAAATTTTGAGGTGCAGGACTCCCCAGAGGCAGTACATTGGTTGCAGAAGTGCTTATGAGGGTTTTAATGTGTCTATTTCTTTAGGTGTTATACCAGTATTATAAAAACTGATATATAATTTCTTCTCAGTGTTCTCTTTATTACCAAATGGAAGGTGCACATGCTGTGGGTTTCTGATTACAGCATTACAGTGAGCTGTCTCCTCAGCAAGTTGTACAAACACAGGTATCAAATTTTATTTTGCCAAATGTTTTTATTTTATCCTGAAACTTTTTTTTTTAACCAATCTTGTATTATTTTGCCTTTGTTTTCCAGCCAGCTCTTTACTGGGCAAAGAGAGACAGTTCAGCCTTGGATTGTGTTTGACTTTTCTGTCACCAAAACAGACTCTTGAAAGTCACAGTTCTGTGAACTCTGAACCGACTGCAAGTTCATCCCCTGTAGTTGGTGTATGATTTTTGAAATACTTTTTCTGTTCAGCATTGTCTTCTCCAGTTAAAATTACTTCCAACTCAGTTAAATTTCTTTTTCCTGATTCTACAAGAGACCTGACAATACAGTTGGTTTTAACCATTTTGAAAGAACTATGGATTTTTGTAAATCTTCTCCCTATTTCTTGCTTTCTAGCCTTAGGGGAGAAGCATCTGCACATTCACATCCAGGAGTTGCCTGCACAATAAATATGTCTATAATTGTCCCCTGCACAGTGTATTCTTATATCTGCTTGATATTTCAATATGCATCCAGAGGATCTTCCAGCCCATCTTACTTCCATCATTGGGTTCTTAGAATAAAACCTGCGCTGATACTGAGGAGTCCTTGCAGTCTTGCACACTTAGAGTCCTCGGAGGGAGAGAAAGTGCTGAGACTTGGATTTCAGCAGCTACCGATGTTCCATCTCATGAAACTGGACTGTGGGCTTCTTTCTAAGTGATATTTCAGCTCTGATACTGCAAAACTGTTTCTGCCAAAGGAAAATCTCCCACAAGAAAGAAACAAAATGATTGGAACCTGAGGAGGTGGATAACAGGTTTTATTTTCTGGACTTTCAGTAGTTATTGGAGGTGTGTATATGAGTCTGTTTGAGGATCTTTGCTGCTCTGAAGATTCTAAAAGTTCTTAGACTAAAATTTGGAATATTTTTATTTTTTTTTAATTTTTTTATTTTTTTTTTTAATCAGAGTTAATCTTGCATGTTTTCCTGTACGAGTATGGATCCAGACTGAGGACAGCAGATGAGCTGGGAGAGGGCACTCTTTAGTAGTGCTCATACCTGGGCCAGCTTGCCATAAATTCTGCTTTAGTGCAGGACTCTACTGAGCATCTGCATCCTCTGTACCCACAGGGTTGCCCTGAGAAATACAGGTGTAGTAAAAGTATCCTGACACAGGACAGGATGCTCTACCAGCACCTCCACCAGTCTGCTCAGTGATTTTCTGGCAATACCATCACAAAGTGGTATTATATCTTGAATAAGACAAGTCGCTAAAGTTTTTAGTGTTTCTTGTTCACATTGTTGCACCATGCTCTTATGTTTCACTTCATTTGAATTAAATTACTGACTCAGTGAAATGAGTATTCCAAATTCTAATGAGCACTCACTAATTCACACCTTTTTTTTTTTTTTTTTTCAAGTGGCAGATTTAACATTTGGTAAAAAAACCCCAAACGTGTAGATCAAAAGATAAAAGGCTACAGTTTTAATAGAGATTAGATTTCTCGAAGTGTGTGGGAATAATTAGAGATCCAGTTGACCTATGAATATTTATAAAGGTGTTAATTAAGGGATGTGTGAGTGAATCCACCTTGCTATGTCACATAATCATTAACCCTGGCAACTCCCAGATGTTCATGCTACCAGTGTTAAGGACAACCCACAGTTGAACTGTATTTTACCACTTTGAGAAGGTCTTCCCAAGGTGTTTAAATCTCTGCTACAGAAGTTTGTAGCACAGACTCAAGAAATCCACCTTCCCAAAGTACCAGGTCTGTGGCTTTGGTGTCTTCACCACTGCAGCTGTAGGGGTCACACTGTGGTGCTGACCATTCCTTGAAGGAACAAAGACCTTTCAAAATTGTATTTCTAAGTTATTTTATTTATTGGAGTTGATTCTGTAACTTTGTGTCTGTTTTTAAAAAATGCCCAGCCTCTGCTAAATGAGTGCTAATTAGGAAGAGGCATACTCTTGTGTGTTTCTTAATGTCAAACAAAGCATCTTAATGATCTAAGACATTTTTTGGTAATGTAGCTCTTAATTTGTGTAGGCTGAGGAATTGTCTTCAAACAAGAACCATTTCTGACTGCACTGGGAGTGTTTGTAAGACCCTGCTGGGCTCGGATATTGAAGTGGGCCAGCCTAAAACCCTTCTTTAGGGCCAGACTGGGCTGTAGCATCGCTGTCTAATGGTGGGTTTTCAAAGGGGCACATTAACCAAGAAAGGGCACTGAAATGAATTCAGAAAATTTAAATATTGTTTCTTACTGAGATTCAATTTTTGAAAGAGGTTTTTTTCCCTCTTTCTGAAGGAAGAACATTGTCTGCTATATCTCCTCAAGAAAACCAGAGCTAAAGGTGAGCACTCTGTGAGCACTGAGCAGTTGCAGAGTGGTGCTTTCCAGAGCAGTAAGTGATACATAGTTTGCCCTCTGTAAAGCCAGATCAGGGATGTTTAATTAAAGTTCATGTTATGTTTGGATAACACAAGTCTCCTTGAATTGCATCCAATCTGTCCTGGGAGATATTGGAGGATAAGAAACCCTCTCTGGTTTGTCTTAGTGGATAATATTTTAATAAATTAAAATGCACTGCCTCGATGTGGACTGAATGTACCCAGCTTTTTCAGTTGTGCTTTTGCTTTTGTGTGCTGTCCTTACTTCCTCTTGAGCATCCGAAAGTTTTTTAATATCCATTGTTTTTCACCTTTGAAAGTCATATATTTTTTAATGAAGTCAGTATTAAATCTCATTTGTGACAAATAAATGGATTGAGGTCATTAAGAGACTGACCATGGAATGTTTTCTTCAGACTTCAGTTGGGTTTTCTGGCTTTTTTTGTACAATTTTTGTAGCTTTTCAGCCACCTTTCAAAATGGGATCACAGGTCAGGGTAGGGGAGTTTGCAGTAAGACTCACTCACCAAGATGTGCAAGGGCTGCCTTAGGTTTTTCTTGTGCTGACTCCTCACTTGTTCACCATGACCCTTAGACCTATTTTAGGGTCAGCTGTTTATATGACGCATTCTCCTCTGGATGTGTGTCCAGCTCTTCTGCCAAAGGGCACTTTGGGAGATATTTGCAAAGGAGGAGAGGGCAGAAGAAAAGGGGATGTGGGGAAGGAAGAGATTTCCAGAACTGGCCCTTGTATTTTTAATTTTTCTGTACCAAGGCATACCATTGATTGTGTTATTTTTTTGTCATTAATTGTAGCTTTAGTCTGATCTTGGATGACAGCTATGGCACATTCTCTGAAAGGTGACAACTGTTCTCTATCAGTGAATAAAAGTTAGTAAAGTACATGTGAGTCCTCCCCATTGCACAGCAATTGTGAATGAAAAGAAACTAACATTAGAATGTAGCAAATTTTTTTCTTTTTCTTTTT
The DNA here is from genome assembly GCA_013399695.1 of Formicarius rufipectus. Classification (NCBI taxonomy): domain Eukaryota; kingdom Metazoa; phylum Chordata; class Aves; order Passeriformes; family Formicariidae; genus Formicarius; species Formicarius rufipectus. The sequence continues at coordinate 527,716 of VXAU01004920.1, forward strand.
TTTTTTCCTTTTTAAGTGCATGTTGCATTCATTTAAAGAAAAGTTCTGCAGGACGTCTTAGAACAGTGGTAAACTTGCCTCAGGCTATATGGAAATAATGAGGAAAAAAGTCCTGTTAATTACATAATCTTGCATATCATCAGTGAAAAGCCTTGCTGCTTTCTCCATATGCAAAATCTGGATTTAAAATAGTCTAAATGGCACATGGCTCAGCTCTGCTATACCAGCATGAAAAAATAACATCGGATGTTGCCCCTCAAGCCCTGGGAATTTGGCTCCAGTGTCATGACAGATGTGCTGACTCCAAATGAGCACTTGCCCAGCTGCTGCAGGTCAGGTTAAAGCACCTGCCATCCTGCCAGATGCTCAACAGGTCCTGGAGGGCTTTCAGAAATACCTCCAAGTACCTGTGGCCTTTACAGAGCAGCTGGACAGGGCTAGTGAAGACACTGCATTTATTCAGGTCACCTCCACTCTGTCTTGGCAGCTTTGTGGGGTGCCCGTGTGGTGGGAACCAACAAGGTTTGAGGCACGTGGTGGAGGCTGCTTGCTGCTACTTGTTAGTCCTCACAAGGGATTTCTCTTTTCCCCCTGCTTTCCCAGGTATCTCCAAGGAGCTGGGCCATCCATGACCTGTTGTCCACAACTTGTGCAAAAAGCTTGAATATCACACAACTTGAATTGAGGAGATTTATTTAAATTGAAGTTCCTTTATTAAACTACGCTCCATTTAGTGCTCACTGCTATAGTGTTCCTATTTTCCCAACAAGATTTAGTTGAAGATAGATTTAAAGACACTTGCTTTGTCAAAGGAAAAAGATGTACCAGTACTTAAATTTTATTAGGTTTTATTAAAATTAAGTATAGCTGGGCTTATTTTGGTGACTTATCTACATATTGGCAACTGAGGATTCTCCCTAGACTGATGGAAAATAATCATAATCAACTGCTATCCTTAAAGGGCATAAACAATTTAAAAGGCTTTAAACTGATTTTTAAATGTCAGATTAATTATCCCACTGTGGCCACGCTCCCAAAGAAGAATGATTCTGTGCAAGGCATAAAAACAAGCTTTTATTTCCATACTAATGTTGTTTTCCATAAAATTTATCTTGCAATAAGCATTATTTTTCGAGTGAACAGATATTCTGAGTATTTGGAAAATAGAAGTTTCAAGTTCATCTTTGGCTGTAACCACCTGGCTATTTTTTCTCTTGTTTAAATTTAAAGCTTTTAAGTGTTTTAAATTTCAGTCTTTTTTTAAGTTATGCTTTTGTAACAGAGTGGGTTTGGTGTGAAAACTAATTTCAGAGTAGTTATATTTTTTAGCTAAAACCCCCATTAAAAAAAAAAAGATAATGTAAAATAACATATATAATGGTTGAACTCTGAGAATTTCCACTTTTTATTTGATTTGCATTTATATTTATTTTCTAGATCTCAGTGTAGAGAAGCCTTTTACATTTAAGCAAATATGCCTGTGACTATGAACAAGGTGATGCTGAGCTTCCTTCCAATGAAAACCACTGAAACTGGTTTCAGGAAACGCATATAATGCACCCTTTATCTTTTCTCTGATGATCTGATAGAGAATAAACATCTCAAACCAGAGAAAGAGATTAACAAAAGGCAAATTAGTGGCTAAACATTTAGAGCTGGCCAAATACTCTTACTTGTTTTTTAAGTGTGTGGGATTTTTTGTTCTGTCATTATCATTAGAGCTAAACACATTTTAACAAAATAGCCTTCTTGAGTATTTCGGTTTGTTTGTTTTAAAGGTATTGTTGGAAGAACAGATGACTGCATGGCAAAGTACACCAGGATTTTTAGGTAGTAAGAATATTTAGAAAGTTAATAATCAGGTAAAAATCTAATGACCTGTTTGCATCTTGTTAAGATGCAGCACATCAGAGTCAGAGGTGCCAGGCTGTTTTCATTCAAAGCATAAGAAGGCAACAAAAATAACATTAAACACTAACAAAAATCAGCAGAAGTAAAAGAAGGGCTGTGAAAAGCAAATTCATGTTCCTGCTCAGGTTGGGCTGATCCACGACTGCCTCTGCTCACCCAGCTCATGGTGATGATGCTGCTTTTAACTTTGCTCTTAGTGTACCTTTTTCTTGTGTCATCCACACACTTAGAACTTGACATGTGATAAGTTTTGCTGCTTGGTTACTGGAATATTTTATAGATCATGTATGGCAGGAAAGGGTGGAAGGGCAGCACTTGTCAAGAGGTACTCTGAGCTGGTACCCAGTTTGCCGATTGCTGACTTGTTGATATGTTAATGTAATTATTCCAGTGAATTGAAGGCAAAAGTCAACAAATACAATCATTAATTCAGAATAAACTTCAGTATTGTTAATATTAGTTGAGATACCTATTTCCAGTTCGCCACCAGACAGCCTTCTCATTTGCTAAAATAACAAATTCAGTGCTTTGTTTCTTAGAATGAACTTTACCAACACTGACTTTAGGACTCTCAGGTGGAGGCACTTTTCAAAAGTAACAGGGTTTTTTAAAGCATTTTGCACTGATAGTAAGAATAGCGGCCTTAAATTTGTCTCTGTAAAAGGCTCTGCTTATATTTCAGTCAGTGTAATGGGCAATATTTGAAAATTACTTTAAACACACAATGTGTTTATTCCTTTATAAACCACTCTTCTTTGTAATTTGGTTTCACAGCTGATGAAATAACATCTTTTCCCATATCAACGTCCTAAATGTTTATGACAAGTTTTTGTTCAGCTTCATTGTTAATGAGTTGTCATTAAGGAATGTGCCTTTAAGGCTGTGCCTTTAGCTCAGATGTCATTCAAATGTGCCTGTGAGAATCTGGAGTAAATGTGTTTTCTCATCAGAATTAAGTTATTTATGTTAAAGATGTTCAGACTGAGTTGTCATTTACACTTGCATTTACCAATACATTTAATGATCCTGGGCTGTTTAGAAGTTGAAGTATTAAAATTATCTCTGAAAATCAGTGTCTACCAAAAATATTGTTCTGATATTCTTAAAATTTCAGCAGGACATTTTTTCTCTAGGTAAAACATTGCCTGATAGCCAAGCTTGTATTATAATTGTTTCAAATGTACAATATTTTTAGTCATGGGATGGCAAATTTCTTCTAAACTCTAAATTCAGCCTTTCTTAGAGTATCATAGCTACTAGATTTTTTTTTTTTCTTTTAACTTGCTTTTGAGATAAGCAGCACCAGAGCAGAATGAGGGAGAGCACGCACTTTCAGCATTCCTCACCACCTTGGTGATACATAGATTTCTCCTCTGGCTGCAAGCTGAGCTGCTCCTTGATTTAATAAACAGAGAAATGAAACCACTGCAATTGCTAAATTACTAACATGAAAAGAGTCACTTTGGTGACTCACAGTTTGTGCCCTGCCAGCCAAATGAATCCCACAGTTCATTCCCAGCCTGGTTTTGTGCCTCCTGCTCCCAGCCCTGCCCTTCAATTGCCTGTCTGTGCTCACAGGGGTGGAGGCCGACGGACCTACTGGAGAGGGTGTAGGACTTGGAGTGAACAGCTTTGCCAGCATTTGTGCTATTTGTCTGTTTAAAAACTCAAATAAATCCTTTCCCAGTGAAACTATTTAAAATAGAGAGCTCAAGGTTGCACTGGACTGCACCAGCTGCTCGTTTGGTGCCACTTAGCAGCTTCTAAGCAGGGATGCAGCAGCTGTAATGGATGAACTTGAAGCTCCTGCAGTCTTAAATCAAGCACCTGACTATTTCTTACCGTCTCTCCAGAGTAATAAAATGGCTTGAAAATTCTGTGGGTGGTTGGGACTTCCCCTGGAGGTTGCACCTTCCTTAGTGAAAAAGTAATGTTATATTACATCTGGGTAACTAATGTTATCTCAATTATAAAAAACACATGGAACTTGTATGGGTTGTACAACACTTATTTTTTGAAGCTCAGTATTTTGTTTTAAAGGGTAGGAGAGTTTTTCCATTTAATAAAAAGGCTTTTTCAGGAAATATACCTTTTTCTGTTAATGAAATTTGCAAAATATTAATCTCTATGGCAACAGTATTATACAAACATTTAATTATTTATTTATTAGATTAAACTCTTAGAGTACTAATATTTTCCCCCTGAGTATTCTTGCTTCCTGTTTTGGCTGTGAGGGAGGGAAAGAAGTTTAGGAGTCATTAAAAATTTCAGACTCCCTTGTTTTATTCACTGAAGTATTTTTAATTTAATGAAAGAAGCAAGACCCTGAGGGGCAGAAATCAGCAGCTATCCCTTCATGTGTAGATGCAAAATCAATCTTTCCTGCCTTTTGACTTCCCTGAGTCAGACAAGTCTTCCAACAATTTCTCAATCTATAGATCATAAGGTATTACTTGCTAGTCATTGAAAGTATTGAAAAGAAAGAAAAGAAAAAGCGGCAATTAAAATAAAAAGACTAGCTATTGGTTCTTCTGTAAGTAAGGAAATGGTAACAGGGATAAACAAAGTTTAGTTCTATATCTGCTTTAGGTTGTTCCTGAAAATTTTAATGCTCTGTGGTTTCTCTTAGCTATAATTTGTAATGTTTAGGTGATCTGCTTAGACACAAATTGGTTGCCAAACAATGTTCTTCCTTAATATTGCACAAAGTTACCAACTTAAAGGTCCTCACCATTCAGGTCCTACATATCTTGGAAGCATTTGGCGTTGGTGACTTCCATTCTGTTTGATCTGTCCTGCTCTGTTCCTGGGAACAAGGAGAGTATTGGAGGGGCTCTGTGGGGGAAGATTCCTGCATTCTGGAGTTCCTGGAGGAGAGGTTTTCGTCCCTTTTGTGCATCTGGCAGCCTGCTGGGATGAAAACACAGATGGAGAGTATCCTGCATAGTATTTGTGCACATAAATCAAATTGCTGTTGTGCTTTGCTCCTGCTTCTGCTGCCTTTTAAATGGGAACTAAACATCTCAGAAAAACCTGTCTCCTGTAGCATGTTAGTGCACACAGACTCCTCCACAGCTCTGCTTCCTGCAACAGCTCTATCCCTGCCATGTGTTTTAAGATACCTCTACTCTTTAAAGAACTATACAGAGCAGTATTCTGCTTATTAAATCCCTCTGCAAATCCTCTTGAGTAGAGTTTGCATGATAATTAATGTAAGTGAACATGTCAGGATGGCAGGAACTTTATAACTTTTCTTGTGCTGCTTCCCTTCCTCTGTTGCAGAGGTAAGGGTTTGTTTCTTAAAATAAAACAGCAAACTGGTTTTGCTGAGACGACCTTAAATTCAAAATCTGGATGGCAAGGAACAGATTGTATGTCAAACAATATTTTTTCTGTCAGGGAAAAATAGTAACAGAAGGATTTTCAATTGGAGAAAAATCATATGAGTAATGTAAGTAGGATCTAAAATTGCCTGCTATTTAAAACAGAAAGAAAATTGCAAGTGCAGTTGACAAGAGCCCTCACTGGCAGCATCATTTCAGTGAAAAGGCCCAAAGAGGCAGATGTATAATGGTATATATATCATTCTATATCAGCTTCAAAACAGACCACTTTTTTTTGCTTTGCATCTCTACATTTAAATTTCAGAAAATCATTGTAATTAAAAATAGTATTAAGCAAATGGGTCAACATTCCTCATATACATAATTTGTTCATTAAGAAAAGATTTCGATTTGAAGTTCTTGAAATGTAAAATACTGACATGATTAATAACTTGACTCATTCAAACTAACCCTTTTCAAAGGAGAGTTTCCCATTATTTTTTGGTGTGATTGATTTAGGGACAATTTTTTGTCTACTTCTGAAATTTAAGAGTAGCAAATTGATACTAACCAAAAGAGATGGAACTCACTGGAATACGCATTGTTTTAAGAAGTTTGATCCGTTCTTATGAACTCTCAAAGTCCCTGCTGCAAATTTATGATCCAGTTGCAGTTGCTCTCAATGGACTACCTTCGTATCTCTCGCATTAGGTGATTCTGAGAGTAAGTCATGGTGACAGCACACAATTTCTGTCCCTGAAGAGAAGCTACTACTGCTGGCCACTTCTCCTGCAGGTGCCCCTGCTGGTACAGCTTGCAGGCTGCTTCCCTTCTCAGGGCATCTCACAAGGAGTAACCGTGGGGTTGGTGGTTACAGACCCTCCTTGAGCATTAAAGCAGCTCCAGGCTGGGAGCGGTGCTGGTTGGGACATGCCAAGTCTGGTTGGTGCCAGATTCAGGTGTGAACATCCTGAGAGGGCACCAGGGGATTGTAAATGATTTAGAGACTTTGTCCAGCTTGTGATTTTTTTTTGAAAATTAAGACCAAAATATTCCAAATCATTTAATAGGACTGAGATTCTGACTGAAAATGTGAATTCTTCCAATTTCTGAAGTGAAAATAATTTTCAGTCCCTGTGTGGAATGCCAGGTATGTGCAACTGAACTGTAAATTATAAGGATAGTTATCCAAAAATCAAGGGAATTTACTATGACTTCAGCTTTCAGCCTAATAAACACTGTGTGTTATCAAAGTATCAATTTTTATGCCAAGTAGATAGTGACAGGAAGGAAACAGCACAGCAGGCATGTTATCATCTCCTGATAAATGGCAAGGTGGAAACACGGGCAGGCAGCTTTGGGCCATCTGGGTCACTGCAATTTATATTGGTCATATAAAATACATTCCCCAGGAAGAAAAATAACTATTTTTTCCTTTATGTCACTTCAGAGTTATTTCTGTCTAATATTGCAATATTTGCATCATAGTGTTTTATTTAAGAAATTGGTAATTTTGTCAAAGTGTGTAAGTGAGGCATTGTTTTGGCAGCAAGTGGTGTGTTAAAACGATTAAAAAACGAACCTTTTAAAAGGTTGTGGGCTTTTCTGTCCAAATTATGCCTTTTCTGCCCTACTATGACATAAAATATCTCCTACTCGGTTTGGTTTATTAGCTTAGGAGTTGTTAACAGACGATATAATCGTGCAAGGACAGAAATTCAGCTTGTGTTCCTTTTCTCTCACTATTTCCCTCTCCATTTTATTTGTTCATATTGCTCATTATAAGAGGTCTCTTATTTCAGTAGCCCTTCAGTGCATGAGCTTATGTAGCAGAAATAAAAATAAGTTGAATTGGAATTATATGTTCATTCAGTGAAAATTGATAAGACATTCCTGGTATTCCATTACTGTCTAGGAACTAGTATCACTCGAAATTCTGTCCTACTTCTTAAATATTGAGAAGGAAAACAAAACCAAACCAAACCAAAAACAAACAAAGAAAAAAACCCACAAACAAACAAATAAAAAAAAGACTGACAATGTTACCAATAATATTTGGAAAGATCTACTGAAGTGCCCTGAGATGTGTGAAGAATAGCACCTCCCAGAGCTGTAGGCGGAGCTGATGTCTCTCATGCACTCAAATCTTGTCACAGATACCCCTGGTGACAATCACAACCAGCTGTCTTTCTCACCAAGAAAAGCTTTGTTGTTTTACAGCATTGCCAGCTGAAAATAAAGAGAATGCTCCTCTTTCAGTGACAGGTGTGTTGCCCTGCACTGCAGTTTCGGATCACTGAGGTGCTGCTGCACTCCCTTGGTGCAGCTGTGCCCTGGCAGCCATCACACGTGTCCCCTTAGTTAAGCCCACGAGTGCCAAGTGACACTCATGAGGCCACGGGTTATTCACTGGAGTGATTTTTCACCCCTGGTAGAAGAATTCCACCCATTAGAAACCAAACTTTATTTTATTGAGAAAGCAAGTGTGCAAAATTAAGAGATAATTAATTCACTTCTATCTCTGCTTATGAAGCACTTTTCTTATGACTGGCTGAGACTGAAGTGTTTTAGGCAATACTCTCATTTCCCATTGTCATTAAGGGCAGCTTAAGACTGGATGTCATCAACTAAACCACTTTTTTTCATTGTAGGTTAAAGGAAAAAATGTTTAGTCTTAGTAAACCTCAAGTTACCTGGCAGATAGAAATTTTTAAGTAAGCTTCAGTGCCTGGCAAGTCACCAGGAATGGGGAGTGATGGAGATTTGCATTTCCAGTGTTTTGTGAATCACAAGTGGGGCACTTGGGAAAGGCTCATCCTAAAAGCTGTGTCCTTTGGGTAGCTTTTGAGCATGATCACATGTACAAATGTGGTCTTTCACTGTTTCCTCTCTTGGTTCAGTGTGGTGCATGGAGGTTCCCTCCCCCTGAGGAAAGCCTGGGTCTGCTGCTCCTTGAGAACTCAAGGGTAAAACAGTCTGCTCAGGATGTCTGGAAGGGCATCCCACAGGGATCTGCAGCTCACTTGCTCTGGCTTGGGCTGAGGAGATGTGTCTTGGCTCCTTCCCTACTCCAAAAAAGTCTTCCCTGATCTCTGCAAAAGATACAGAGGAGGACACTCCTGGTCCAGATCACAGTCCTTTCTGTTCAAGGCAGAAAGACATTTCTCAGATGTTTCTCCTTTATATGGTCCTTCCTCCTCACCACCAGTCCTTCCCACTGGTCCAGAAAGTCCCACCCCTCACCCATCTTTCCTTATTTTTTGCTTCTTTAAAGTGTCCAGAGGCTCAAGCTGAGGAGCAGATGTGGGAGCACTGGGTGGAGGGAACCCTGCCAGGTGTGCAGGAGGAAAGGAAGCAGCTATCCCTGTCCCTGCCAGCTCCTGTAGTGCTTAAATCCCTGGAAAAACGCCACCTCCCAGCCAAGAGGGCTGATTCATTGCCAGCAGCTGCATAGGAGAGGCAGTGTGGGAGACCAGGTGTTCCACAGTTGTGTGACTCGATGGAAAGGTGGAAAAATGGAAGTAGCTGTAGAGGGGATTCGTGACTGAACATGGAGGCAGAAATAAATAACATTATGAGCTAATTGCCTGTAAAAGTTCATCTTTCAACTATTATGGCAGTGTTTTATTTAAACAAGTATATGAAATTTTAAATATGCATACATAGCTGAAAGCAATAGGATTCAAAACAATAAAGGAAAAAATAAATGATGTCTTTTTGCTCTCATGCTGAATCTCAGCCCTGAGAGGATGTTGCTATCGAAATTATAAATCATTGGTGCATTACTGTTATAAAATAAATATGAGTCATAATTTGAAATGTAGCTCCTGAAGGAACTGGATGATCTTGGATTATTAAAATATTTCTATGTTCACAAACAGAACAAGCAGAACAATCTGTCGTGGCATTGGCCAACTAATTTTTCAGGACTGAGCTTTTCCTATTCATTTGAGCTCTGATGCACACAATTTGGCTTCCATCTCCTGAAGTAAGTGCTGTTGGATGAGCACGTATTATTCCCAAATGGGTTTTGAATACCTTTTGTTTTCCAGAATAGATTTTCACTGCAGTGCTTGTTTGTTGTTGAACACCTCGAGCAGAGGGACTGTCCGTGTGTGAAGCTTTCATTTAGATTCAGGATCCAGGTACAAAAAATATAATTCTGCCCACTCCTCTCACTAACCAAAACCGATCAGCAAGTTGAAGACTTGTTAAAGTGACCAGTCCTTAAGTGTACGGGTGGTCAAAGCCTGTCACACTCAGTGCCCTGACAGCTTTCCAACATTACCAACATAAGGCACCAGGGGACATCGAAGCCTGTGGTCTCCTTTTTTATTGTTATTATTTTTATTTTACCAAATTCCCAGCAGTGGCTTTTGAAAAAAATCATTTTGGACTCTTGAAAGCTGGGCTCTCAGTTTTAAGCTAAACTGTGTTTTAAGGGGATATCCAGAACAGCAAATATTTATCAGTGTTGGTGGGTGTAACTCCAAAATAAGTAACCACTAAATACTAAAATTCAGAAGGATCCTAACAAAAAGGATAAAGGGTGAACTAGTGCATCATTGGAGTGAAATCAAGTGGATTGTTAAATGTTAGCAGAGACACTGTGAATTCAGTGCACTGCACCTCAGTAACACTGGACACATTGCAAAATTTAATACCAATGGTCCTAAAGCTCAATATTTCCCCCAAAGACACAAAGCCCTTCACTTCTCTCAGAGGCAGTTTACAGAGTCTTTTTTTCTATAATGTTTTAAAGGGGTGAAAACATTTGTTTTAAATATGAGGTTGTCTATTAAGCATATATAAATATTTTATAAATACAAATTTATAAACATATGTGTTTGTAGAAAATCTGAATTAATTTCTCTTTTTTGCTGTGCACCAAGCACCCACCTTAACAGAGTGTAGGTTACTTCTTTTTATGGCAAATACATATTTTTTCTTACACTATATGTATACCACATCAAGCTACTGTAACACATTTTAAATTTACAAATGCATCGCTATGAACAAGTTCTTGCAAAGAATAACCAGAAAGAGAATGTGTAATTATAAAAATAATTTTTATAGACGACGAGAAAATCTGTGTCATTAAAAATATCTATTTTTTGCTATTAGATGCAGTTTTCCACTTCCATTTAGGCTATTATTTGCAAAAGGAACAGGCTAGTATATACAATTTCTTCTCTTTTATAGTAAGATGAGTTACCTTATGCAAATATTTGTAGTACATTGTGCCTTGATACATGAATATATATTTAGTGTTATTCCAGAATTCTCAATCATGGTTCAGGTGTCAGGACAAATTCTTCTCAGGCAGTGTTTGATCCTGCAATGTGATTGTGTGTGTATACACAGGGAATACACAATTGAAACAGGATCTTTGGGAAGCAGAGCACTCCTGTCTTGTTGAGTGCACTGATTCAGGCCAGGGAGCTGATATAGCAAAGTGAGGGAGTTGTTCTTACATTTCAGAATACTTCTCAAAAGTGTACAACTCAACATATTAGCAATAAATAATATTAGCATAAATCTGCTCAGGATACAGGGCTGAATATGGCTACATTAAAAACGCAACAGCAAAAGCCACCTTTGGTCAACAACTACTGCAGTGTCGCTTTTATTCCCATTCTCTCTCCATTTGAACTGTTTGGGGTTTTTTTTAAATACAAAGTGCGTGCAATTAATGGGCTTTAGAATCACTCCTTGATAATGGATGATTAGGGAAAATTTCTTTAATGCTAGCAATATATTCTAACTAAAGTGTACAAGTGAGTTCAGTGTCAGGTTATTTTTCTTCTGCGGTTCCAAGAGGATGCTGAACAAGTGCATCAGATTAAAAAACAATCTGCAGCAGCAGCCTAAGGCGTCTGCAGCTGCCCCTTTGCTGTCTGATGGTGAAAAAATCGTGTCCTCTTTCCATGCTCGACATTTAAAAGGTGAACACTGAAGGACCTTAAAACAATCGCCAAGGAAAGAGTGCAAACCATTTTGAAATAATAAGCTTTTAAAAATTAATTAATTGCATTACTGCATTTATATACTTATGGTCAGTGAACCATCCAAAGTACCTTCACACTCCCAGTGAGCTTTACAGCAGTTGTTGACATTGCTGTCAGAAATTAGCCAAAGTATTGGTCTCTGTAGCACAGATCTCCAGCTTTCCTTCAGCCTTGGGCCAGTTCCTGCAGTAGATCAGTTTGAAATATCTAGGAAATAAATGTATATGTATTTATCTGTTTATAAAAGAGATAAGAAATGCATGAGCTCATGTATGGAGGGACAGTGAATACACAACAGCACTTGGTGTCAGTAGGGCTGGATGAGGGTTTTACAAATAGTCTCAGCAGAGAAGTGTGACAGGATACGGAGACAGGAAGGCTCCAAGACCCACACGTGGCCCAGACAGGGGACTGGGATAATGGGATGTGGTGGGAATGCCATGCTACTTTTCCCCAGCTTGCAATATGCTCTTTTGCAGTAGCAAGAACAGGAGGTGCTGCTACTGTGGGATGAACATGCAGATAAAGTTAAAACTTCCTGCTGAAAGTTTTCTGGTTCTGCAAAGTTGTCTTTGTAGCAGCATATGTGGAGGAAAGATAGGCAGGCAATTTGGATTTCTTTGTTGATGCTTGTCAAATTCTAACCACAATATCAGTCCTTGTTTCCCTTCTGGTTCCTTTTTAAGTTCTTATTTAAATCTTTACTCTGTTCAGTTCCTTTCACGTTGTAAAATTCTCCACAGAAATGAGTCTTCTCTTCCCTGCACGGTGTTCCCTTCCTCTCTTCCATAATCTCTTCCAGTTTCATTAATTCAGAGTCTTCACCCACACAGCTGGCAAATTTGGCTATATAGGTCTTGCCATGTGGTTTTCATTATCTTTGGCTTTGGCATCTTTCCTATACTTTTCTTCATAACAGTTTCACCTCTTCATTTCCAAAAGTCAGCACCACTTTCCTCTTCTTTTTAAGACGTTGTCAGGTCTTTCCTGCTTCACGTAATGCCCTTCAACTTGATTTGCTGTCTTGCTCAGTTACCAGGTTTTTTGTTGCCATATAGCACTAAACAAATTCCCTGTACCTACTCATATTTTATTACTTACTTCATAATAACCATTATAAAATTAGTAAGGAACTAAATTTCTGGCCATAAAAGGCTAAAACTTAAGCTTTCTCCATTTAAATAATAATAGTGGATTTTTTTTCCATTGTGCTTTACAGTTTGTCAGAACATGAAGACATTTATTGGTTCTAACTGGGTAACATCTTTCTAGTCCCTAAAACAGAACCCTAAACCCGAAGCATTGTAGTTGTTTAATGTGCCCTATATTGGCCCAAAAGCTCTGTAAGAATAGGAATCTCTGTCATCACCATTACAAGCCACTGCAATGTGGCCTTCTAAAATAACAGTGAAAAATAACAAAATCCTACATTTTTATTTGCATAAACATTCTGAAGATTCATCGGTGTTTTTCATCCCTGCTTCATTAAATTGTCAAAATAGCAACTTTTTTTTTACAGACTACAAAGCAATACTTCAAAGCTTCAAGACGTTATTTTTCAAGATGCAGAAAATAAACCCCTCAAGTTGTCATTGACTAAATAACTTGAATTGCAAAAATAGTGACAGCCTGGTTTTCACACTGATATGCAATTGTAACTTGCCATTTGTATTTATATATTTGTAAATAGAAAGCAAGACTCAATTTAGACATTTAGTCAGAACTCTTTGCAGTCTTTTTTTAAAAAAAACAACATCGTTGTTCAGTATATACTTCAGTGATAAAGTAAACAACCTTTTCAGTGTTATCAACTGTTAGGAGAATATAAAATATCCGAAGACAACTGACGGAAACATTTCAGTCCATTTAGGATGCTGTGCTGTGTAAACTGTATTGAATAAAGTGCAAACCTAAAAGTAATTAAGCTGAAAGGTCCCTATTTGAATGGACATTTTATATTACTGTTTTTCAGGATACCAAAATAAAATTAATTTGACCTTAAGAATAAAATAGCCTCTATGAGATCTGCTTATACCTCTTAGATTATGTTAAGATAGCCATGTTGGGTTATGAAGGTGGAGCTTTCGCTGCCTTTATTTTCTCAATTTTGCTGCATTTCCTTCCATGTTAATACTTAGATGGAAAATAATATTCATGACCCACAGCATGTTGTTCATAACATGGTGTTGACTAAGAAGTGCCAGTTCCAGATAATTATTTAGTCCTGATTCTGGACAGTGCCATTTACTGAACAGTCATCACCTTTGGCTCCATCAGTTCATCCTTGTATTGAGTATCCTCTTGTATTGAGTATTAATTATATTTAAAAGTAATAATAAAAAGGAAGTAACTTGAGTTTCAATTTATGTATTAGAACACATTCTGACTTGTTCAGAAGTTTTAACTGAACAATTGATGAAGTTACCCTCAATCCTCTTATTTTTATTCATATTGATAGGAACTTAATTTCAGTATTTTTATGAAGCATAAAAACTGCATATGAATGTAAATAATCTTTTAAAGACACATGCTGCAACATTCAAGATACTTTTCTTTTAGGATGGCAGAGGAACAGGCAGCGCACATGCAACCAGGTCATGAAGCTGATTCTGACAGCCCTTTACATCCAGGTCTTCACTGAGCATAAACCAGACTTCCCTTAAGTATATGAGCCTGCTCCAATTCTGCTGCATATTTCTCCTTGATAACTTAACTTTGTTCTGAATATATTCACTTCTTCAGGAAGAAATTCATAATATATCACAGTGTTACAACTGACAGTTTAGTAGAATAAAGTTTGAGCATTTCTTCCCAATAATTATACCAGAGTCTGAATCCAGAATTGAATTCATGAATAAAAACATGCAAATAGGAAACCATCTGTGTCTGGTAACTGCTGAACACTTGGATTCACTTGGAGATTGATTGCTACCTCACTAAAATAGGCACTGGTTTGGGGTTTTTTTTTCCTCAAACTGTTGTGTGACATGAGACAAAGTTTAGCAAATTACATTCAGTCTGCATTTTCTTTTATCACTTCACATGATGGAAACTCTTTGCAGAGGCTCTGTAAGTGCCTGCCACAAGAATGTGAGCTTCTCTTTTGCAGTGGTCCTTTCCCCAGTTTTTGTGGCCCAGCAAGTGCAGCAGTGCCTGAAGATCCTCCATGGCTTTGGGGTTCTCACCACACCATCTGACACCTCTGCCTTTCTCTGCCCCGAGGTTTGAGTCTCTGAACTCTGCTACACTCAGCTGTGCATCCAAGTTCTGCTGCCTTTGGAAGACTTTGAGTTTAGTCACATAAAGGTTGTTTAGGCTCCTGCTAACTAGTACAAAACCACAACTGTTTCACCCTGCCTGAGCACATCTCTCGAAAATTCTCATTTATTTTTGGATCCTGCCATCTGGGAGAAAAAGGCTTAAGTCTCTCCAGGTGAAGGAATATGTCTTAGATGGATGAAGCTTTGATAACATCAGTGGATTCAGAGCTTCCTATGTAATGACTGTTTTCCTCCTTTTTTTTTTTCCCCCCTTTCTTTTTTCTCTCTCACTTGTTTGAAAATTTGATGCATCTTCTTTGGATTCCTCTCTGTTTACCAGCCTCCCACAACATCCTGACTGAACAAGAGGAAGTGTAAAAGAACACTTTCTATAGTTTGAAATTCTACAGGTCCTCAAGGCAACTTTATTTAGAATTAACACTGGTTTATCTGAAGAAAGAGACCATTGCTCAGAAACTTAATTGTATGGAAATAAAATGGGAACCCTAAAGACCATTGCAAATGAGAACATTTCAACTGCTTGTGAAAGGAAAAACTGAGCTTTATCACTAATCAAAGTCTGCTCTGGTTGCTCAAAATAAACTAAGAACAAACCAGAAAGTTCCCATCTACTTCTTGAGCTCTTCTAAGCAATGACTCTCCTCCTGTAGTTGAAAGGAACTCTAAGGTGATGTTGCTATAATGAAAGGCAATAGAAAGTAATGTGGAATTGTATTTATTGGTAAACAGGTGCCTCATGAGCTATTACATTTGAACATGAATAGATGAACCACATTGTAGCACTGAAGTAAACCTTCTGTTAGTTTTATGTAATAGCTTTTAAACTCTTCCAAAAAATACCCATTGTTTAGGAGCACTGTGGAAGTTTTCTAAAGGACAGGATATTTTCTAAATCATCATATTGAGTATGAAATCATCTGTATTGGCTGAGATGCAGTGTAACACTACTGCAAAATGGAACATTATCTTGAAATAAAAGAGAAACAGGTTTTAAACTTTATCAGCTGGGCAGGGAATCATATACAGTATTTTTTAAGAGTATATAACAAACTTCTAGAAATCCATTCACCTGCTATGTAGATAACCAATTTGCTTCAGCAGTGTCTGATCGGATTGTGTAGAGCTGTTAAATCAAGGCTTTTAGCAGACTTTTCGTACCAGCAAATAATTTAGTGCAGACACTTTATGCCTTTGACCAATATGCTGAGGCTGACACTCAGAGATGGGAATATACTTGGGAATCAAAAGTTCCTCTCTCAAATATTGCCCAGGTGCATGATGTGTGTAGGGACACGTTGAGTGGCTGTCTTCAAAAACACAGGCATGAAAATCCCACAGCATTTTTGCTCTGAGTTTTTGAGTTGCTTTGTTCATAAATCTCCAGTGTAAATACTTGCACTGCATTATTATAATCCTTTATGATTTTACAAGTTACTGACGAATATTAAGCATTAAAATACTTAAATTTCAGATTCTGAAGCACAAGACCAATCAGAAGTACAGTTTCTGCAACATGTGTGGTGGAAATACTGTAGCTGCCAAATTCAGCAGTGTACCAAGCTGTCTTTTATAGATATGTATACATATACATGTGTGTGTATATACATCGTCTTTTGACTTTCTTCAGGCTTTACTTGCCCTCCTGTCCTTGCAGATGTAGGTGGAAATTGGGAGTGAAAGTGCTGAATGAAAGTGTTACTGCTCAACTGGTGTGCTGTACTAAGCAGTGACTCTCCTATGAGTAAATATCAAGCACTCACAAACCAACCAAAATATAGTAAAAAATATCTGAAATATAGCCGCTTTCCTGGCAACAAGTCTACATGTGTGTTCAGCAGTGTTTTGTTTCAATTTTTGTCACCAAGAAATTAAAGTTTAGTTTGTAACATCTGCACTATAGTAGTATTAGAATAACATTATCAATTCTATACTCTTGCATGCATTCTTTTTCTCACTGGTTTTCTCTCAGGACTGTCAATTTGCATCAGCTTAAAATGTGCAATGTCATTTGTATTTCATCATATTTGAAAATAAAAAGCCTCCCAGTTAAAAATTAAATCAGTGAAAATCCCAAACCTCCTTCATAACCTACAGACTAACTTTTTTTGATTAAAGTCAGATGATCCTAATCAGGTTGTAAAACATCTTACTGCTTTTTGTAATTTATGTCACTGAAACATTCCATATTAGTTGCAGCATATTTGTTTTGTGCTGAAGATTTCTGAGCATTTTTTCAGTGCCTTTCATGGTAAGCAGGTTATATCCATTATATTCCTCATCCGTTTTCTGGTTGCATAACAAGGACTAAACTTCACTTTTTACGTGCAGGTCATAATTTATCAGAGTGTTCAGAGTTCCTCTTTGCTCCTACTGAAGTAAATGTGTGATGTCTGTGTATCATTTATTTTCTCTCCTGATGGGTTGGCAGTCTGGAATTCAGCTCGAGTGCTTCAACAGTCAGACACAATAAATATATCCATCTGCATTTTAAAGACTGTTACTAAATGAAATAGTTATTAAGGAAGAAAAGGTGCAATACCGATTTCAGGCATGGTCTTCGAGGTTGTTTTGCATGGCATATGGGGTGTAAAGAAAACACTATATATTACCCTGAGGACTGAAGGCAAGAGGTTCGTCCCGAGAAGCAAAAACATACTTTGATTATTTATGGTCTTTAACTTGATTGAACAGACTCCTTTTCCTATGGTATCAAGCAGTAATTACAGTTGATAATCTGTAAGTGATCCCTGCATTTTGCAAAGAGATTAATTAAGAGATTAATGTTCCTGAGGGCAGAGGTCAGTGGCACATTTTAGCACGTGTGAAGGATCTATTTGGACCTCAGGGATTTTCCACAAGAAGAGAAGATTTCTTGCTTTTCCCGCGGTGGTTCCCCTGCTGATGTTCAACTGGCAGCTTTAGGGAGGCTCCCCTTCCACATCCACAGTTTGGTAGTTGGCTGGAAACCTCATGTCTGGGTGCAAGGAGTTCTGTGTCTCCCTACCAGGGAGGTAAAAAGCATTTCTGAGAACTGCCCATCTTTTAAAAATATTCAGATAGAGCAAAGAATAACTTTAATCATTGAGGGCCTCATCAAACTAAATGCTGAAGCTGTGAAACTAACAAGAGGAGTTATTTTGTATATCAAGCCATTCTGTGAGGTACTGGGAACCAAAAGAATAAAAACCCTCTGGTGTCATCTGCATGGTGAAAATCAATACTGTGAAGTTTAAGAGAGAGCAGGGAAGAGTTATTTATACAGTAAATGGTACAATTAGTGTTTTTTCAAGCTGCAAGTGACTAATAAAAAGACGTCAGGAACTAAAAACTAAATCCTTGGGAGGGTCTGTTAAGGAGAAAAAAACAATTTGTTTGCAGGAGGAAATCTAAGCTTTCAATTGCTTCCATTTTTTCCAGAGGATGACTGGTTTAGCCATCATGTAAGTGCAGCAGTGACAGCTCTTAGCTTTTTTCATGAGAAATTGAAATCTTTATTACACATTCATTGATTTTAGAAACACCTGTGTATTTCAGTGAAAAACTGTCTTTAGCTGTAATAAGATTTTACTTCTTTGATTTTTATATTGCAGTGCATGTCTTTCCCTAGTAGCTGGCTCCCAACATTTCATTCAGTAGGAAATAGAAGTCACTCTGCTGACTCTGACAACTTCCAGCTACTTCATCCTCCTTTTCTTTAATAAAACCAATATCAAACACTTCAGAGGCAAGCTGAGGATCTCCACAGATGTGGCATCAACAGCCATACATAGCTGTTACCTGGATATCTAATAATTAAATTGCTGTAAACTGTGTGAGCATGAATTTATATAAAATCAACATTTTTCTTATCAATTATTCTGAAAACTCTTCGTATAAAAATATTATTTTCTTTGAAATATGATTAAATTCTTAATTTTGGACTTACAACAGGAGGTATCATCTGCATACAACATGATGTTTGGCAAAAATACTTAGTTTTTACATTCACTTTGTGTCCAATATTCATGGACTGTGATTAGTTTACAAAATAGGAAGAAACTAAATTTCCAAGGCCTCTTGCCCTCCTTAGTGTTCCTCACCTCACTCGTTTTTATCACATCTGTGCTCTTCTGTATTTGACTTAAATGCTGCACAAAAATTTGGTTAAGGAACCAGAGCAGTGCAGATCACTGTGGTATATGGCAAGTAGATTAAAGCTTATCTAACCCTTGGGTTTCAAGAAGCAGGTGCATTTGGGGACTCAGAGTTTTATGTAGAACAGTTCTTGGCAGGAAAATGATACAAAGTGGAGTTTCCAAAAGTGCTCAGTGATTTTTCATACTCTGTGCATGTTGTGCTACAGTAAAGTGGCTTATATTGTGATAGTAATGAAGAATTCTTTTGATTCTAGTTTAAATCCATATTCACTATATAATTTCACGTATATTTGAAGACTGATTTTTGCACTTTCAACACACCTCATTGTATGTTTTGATAAAGAATAGCAGTAAATCCCATTGTTGCTTTATACATACATGTATAAAACACTTTTATGGGTGTAAAACCTATGGCAGTGGTTCACAGTAAAAAGCCAAATACAGGTAAGCAGGTAGTTACATTGTAATCAGTTACTTTGAATTAGAGGTCCCTTAACATTTGGAATTAAAATTTTCAAATTAAACACTTTATTGCTGGATTTGCAATTTCACAGCACATACCACGAAAAGTTACTCTGTGTATCATGCAGAAAGGAAATTAACAAATCGGTATGAACCAGGCTGTTGGCAAAGGGAGACTATGTAATTTCTGGGGTGCTAAAACTGGGGTCAGAGTAAAATTCTCAAAAGCACATCAGTCTAATCTTTAAAAGCTTCTTTGTTGACCATATATATATACATATATTTATGAAAGCCTTCACGAAGCAGTTATTAAGCAGCTGGATTTTCAGATGTACAAATTGCCACTTCACACAATTTCCAGCAGCACCAGGAAAAGCTGAACTTTCCCCGAGACCTGCAGGTTTATGTTTTCAGGACGTGCAGCTGGTGCATTTTCCACCTTCAGAATTTTCAAGGCTAATTATTACAGCAACCTGTTCTTTCTTGCCATCTGTGTGTTTAGCTGAGAGCACCTGAGAAGAGCAGGACTGTGCAGGCGCACTCCTGGGCTGGTTATTTACAAAAAGCGTGTATCTGTTACCGGGAGCAGGTCCCATTATTTGGATAATTACAAGATGTTTATGAAATGCTTTGGAGATGTTGTAATTGAGATGACAAGGTCATTTGGCTCAAGCCACCTGTGGAAAGGAGACTGAAGACAGTTCCCCTGGAGCTCAGTGATGGACACAAGGGCCACAGAGCTGGTTTTGCAGTATTTTTGGGCAAGAGGCAGGTCACAGAAAAGCATTTTTCCTCATAACATGCTCTAAGAATACATATAAGCAAATTAAATTTGACTGCTTAATAAATTAGTGTGAATAAACACTGCATGAACCTGATCACTTTAATCAAGACTCAGATTCACAGGGAAAGGAAGCCCTCAGAAAAATCCCTTCTGAACACATTTTAATCACATCAGGCTTCTCTGCATTTTTGTATGGCATGGATTGTTACGGTAAAATTTGCAGCCATAATAAAGACTCAACACAGAGCCTGCACTAGCATGAACTTTAAATCTCAGCCTTAAGAATTTCGGAATAAATAATAATAGAAAAAGCCATTTGTAAATATGTTTTCCAGTTTGCTTGGTTTTCTTCAGCATTTGCTTTGTTAACTCCTGCAAACAGCTAAACAGGCACAGGGTTTATTAGAGCTACAGTATAGTCACAACTGATCTTTTACATGAGCAAAGGCGAGAAAATTGTTTTCCAGAAAATTAGGATCTGTGTCTTAAACATTCTGTTGCATCTAAAACTTATACCAAAACCAAAATCTCCTATTTAAAGTCTACATGCAACACCTCTTCATGCTTCCTGTTGCCTTTGGCTGGCTTGCCTTGCCCATGAGTTAACTTAGGGGACTGAGCCAAAGCTAATACAGAATCAGTCGAAGGACTCCCTTTGACTTCCATGGGCTTTAGATCAGTCTGGGGTGTTCTGTGCTATAAACCTGGGGCTTATGGCCCCAGAGGACTCATTTGGGGACAGTTTTAGAGCTGGGAGGGGTCACACATGCACTGCATCCATCTGCCTATGGGTATTGCTGCTGCTCCAGGGATGCTTCCAGGGGCCATGCAGAGCAAATATCCCTGTGGCTTTCCGGATTCTCTTTGGGTGACTGGAGATGTTGCTGAATTTCAATATTAAAAGAGCTGGCAAAGGCCTGCTGGACTTTTGCCATCACTTTCTGGATGAGTTTGGGGGTGTGTTGGTATGAATTGTGTCCATGAATCTATGGATGAGTTTGGGTTTGCACTTTACATTAGTCAGTAATCGCAGATCTCATTGACAATTTCCTGGAGAGTGGCTGTGTGGGGTCCAGCATATTTCTCCCCTTCATATGCACAGAGAAGACTAACAAACCCTTTTGGTGTGATCTTGATTTGTGCAACTAGAAACATGATGTGCACAACATGTTCTGGATCCTTAGCTTTATTGCTTTGGCAGGTACAGTTTGCCTGATGATATTTCAGAGAGCATGTAAAATAAATGAGAAAACTTGCATTTCTGTTGGCATCCCTATTGATGAGCATAACTTGTTAAAAGTATTTTTGTCTGGCTGACTGTGGAATTTGATTTCGTCTGACAAGGAGAGAAAATGTTGGCTGCATTTATACAAGAAAATTTGATTGTTCTTTCTGCTTACCATTTTTGTAATCTTTAGTTATATGTATTTTTATCATAATGCAGGGTCATAATAATAGATAATGCATATTTATTCTTCAATTTAAATTTATATTAATATATGGGAGAAACATTTTTATATTTAAAAATAAAAATGTCTAGTTAATTGAAGTTTAGTTTATATTAAATAAAATCACTGTGAAGCTCATCATCCACCTTTAGAGGTATATAGAAGGTACAATTACCAGTGTCTGTCAGAAAGTCTTACCATTATTAGTCAGTTGTTCTTGATGTAACCAGAAAACACAAGCAGAATAAATAATTTTATTTGTCTATTTATTGATCCTATTATTTCCCAGTGAATTTCACCAGATCATAGTCCTGTTGCTATTTTAAGTTTATTCCTTATTGATTTCTGTGGATACCCTAGAGGAGGTTAATTTTAGGGAGGAGCAAAATGCCCATCTGGCTGTTCAAGTTTCTGATGTCACCAAGACGTGGTGTCACCTCCTGTCTCAGCTCTTCTCCTCTCCACCTCCTCTTTGAGCTGTGGGGAGCAGTAGGGGTTGCCCTTCTTTGCTGGATATTCTGCTGAAATGAAAATTCCACCAGTTTGCTAAAACCGAAATAGGAGGCTTTGGATTTCTGAGCAGCATCGTGATGTCTGTGCATAAGTAGGTGTACATTCCTTATTCCCTCTCCACCTCCTTTGGTGATTTGGTCTCTCCAACATCTGCCACCACCCAGCTCTTTCAGCTGAGGCTGTGCTTGTCTCCCTTGTTCCCAAACCCAGCCTCCAAGTATCCAGTCCCAGTGTCTGTCTCCCATCTCAGGTTGTGTTGTTCAGGTCCAGATGGATCTTCACACACTCCACCAGTCTTCTCCTCTGTCCACCTTCACAGTTCTTTTCCTTACACATAAGCCCTACATACTTTGTTTCTGCATTCCTTTCTCATGGACTCCCAGCCTTAAGCACTTTTCCCAAAATTGTTATTTAACCACATTCCCCTCCATTTCCCTGGTTATTTTTTTCTTTATTTTTGCCCTTTGAGTCCCAACTGTGCCCTCTCCAGCTGCACATTGGATCCCACCTCCACAACTATCCTTGTTAGGATTTTCTATCCCCTTACTCTATATTTCAAATATATGTCACAAATCTAGCTGGTTGCAACCAGTCCAAGGAGGATGTGGCTTCAGCTTTGTACCCCTAGCCTTAATCATATTGGTGTGTTCTCTGGGAGTGATACCCGGGATGGCTCATGCACAGGAACTGTGCAGTTAAAAGAAATTCAGGTTGTACTTCACAGTGCCCTTCTGCCAGTCCAGTTGTGTGCCCTTTTAAAGCCATGCCCTGTCTCATCAGCCACATGCTCCTGTCCAGCTTCCCAATCACCAGTATTAGTAATTTGGCAACCACATCAGCTCTGTCATTTTCTGACACCAAATGAACCTGTCAAACACTCCCCCGCAGCTTTCTCTTGGTTCTCCAGACTGATCCATCTCACTGTGTACTCGTCAGATCCACTGAATCTTACGCAGGGGAGGAGTCTGCTCAAAGCGGCCAAGTTGAGAGGGGAAAGAAAAGAAACATAGAAATTTCCTTTTTGGGATCAGTCTGCCTTGCCTATCTGATCTGCAGGCATTTGGAGTGGCTGAAAATACCATCAGCCCTGCATATAGTTATTCTGCATCCATATGCAACATACTCTTCCAGAAAATCCAGAATTTCCTAGCACTTTACTTGTGCCATTAGAATCATTGGCCAAAACAACCACAACAAAAACCCAGCTTGTAGTTTCAAGACATTTTTTTCCTCTTCCATTTTTCAATATTTTAGGAAATAATTATTTGGTTTCTCATCAAACTGAGCAGTCCTTTCTCTGTTCATTTTCTGTACTCTGGGAAGAACCAAGATACTTTGTTCAAGACATCTTGCAACATACCTTTCTGTTTCTTCTTCACTTTCTCTTCTTTTTTTTCTTCATAATCAATTAAGTCAGCACCAGAGGTCCTGGCAATTTTTCATTCTATAAACTTTGTTTCTCATTTATTAATTCACTACCCTGGGCATGGAGATTGTACTCCAAAGAAAACAAATGATCTTTTCCATAATTGCTTTGCACACACAGAGAGAAAATACAGAAGTGTCTGAAGGGAAGGATTTTTATCTGGGTAATCATAACCTGAAACTGAAGCCATGACATGGAAAAGAGACAGATAAGTAGGAATGAAATTAGTACTTATTCAGGGTAGCTCATCCTTATCATCATTCTGCACACTTCATTATGAACTATAGATCTGAAAAATGCTTTTCAGACTACATTTTCTAATGTTCTAAATCACACTTTATCATCAGCTCCTCTTCTGACTTGTGTACAGGGATAAATGAAACAAGGCAGCTCCGCCACCTCCTTTTACCATGGGAATGAGAAAAAAAATAGGCACTTTACAATCCCAACTTACTGATGAGTGCAGCAGAGTCCTCTCAGCCCCACGGTTCTCCAGCTGGGTAGTGGATAGCACACAGCATCAAAGAATATATATTTACTTAGGGAGGGTTGCAAGGATGAGAAAAGACGCAAGTCTGGCTGCTGAAGGACATTCTGCTACAGAGGGGCAGCTCATTGCAGAGCCTGCAGAAACAGGGACCACTTATGGGGTCTACCTGGATTACAATGGAATCTGAAAACACAATACTGCTGTCAGGGAAATCAGATAAATTGTTCTTGCACTGTAAGGATCCGAGGCACATGCTGAGACACTGCAGCAAATTGTTCTGCAGTAGACACATGAGCTTATAGTCACTAATCATTTGGATTATGAGTAGTATCTCTGATTCTGTAATATTATTTATCAGTGGCTTGAATGGAATGACTAGTTGGCCTTTCTAATCTAGCAGGGCAAGAGTCATCACACCTGACTTTAGATGTCAACATCTGAACTTGCAGCTGAGGCTTTATTTCTAGTCAGTGGAAGAAAATACGTGATTTTAGTGCAAGGTCAGTATGTTGTATTTTAGACATTTTCTTTATGGTTATATATATGTATTTTAAGATATACACATGTGTGTCTATATTTATTATTTTTATATATATACATATATTGAATCACAGCATGAAAGAGCTTTCCTTCATTGCCTAAAAAGTGACTAGACCAGTTCAAGTCAAGATGAAACTGCCCAACATCAGTAGCTTATAAAAGCAAGAAGTGAAAGGCTCGCAGGGAACAAGCAGAGTTGCTAACATACAAAACATCTTCAGTTTGTCTTCCTGATACAGCAATGTGACTATGGGGAAAGCTTTTATTACTTGTGATGCTCATACTGATACACAACTCTTTATGTAGGACAATGATGATCCTACAAAACAGTGCAGTTCTGTTGGTCTGAGCATCCCTGTTACCAAAGGTCTATTAAATCCTCTTCTCTGCTGGCAAGCAAAAATGTAGTGCTGTCAAGGTGCCTGCTGCTAAATGACTCTTCCTCCTCTGTTGCATGACCCAACCTCACGTGCAG
Organism: Formicarius rufipectus; assembly: GCA_013399695.1. NCBI lineage: Eukaryota > Metazoa > Chordata > Aves > Passeriformes > Formicariidae > Formicarius > Formicarius rufipectus. The sequence continues at coordinate 552,513 of VXAU01004920.1, forward strand.
CCAGTTAGCAAGGTCTGAGATCTGCTGCTCTGGACATTGACAGTATTGGTTGACCCAGCTGGAAAGCAGAGGTCTGAGAGGAACACGCTCTCAGACAGGCTGAAGTCTTTTGGGTTTTTTCTGCAATGTGTCCCTGCTGTTTTCAGACGGTGCAGGAAATGGCCTTTCTTGGAAGGCAGCAAAAGCAGGCTTGTCCTGTGAGCTACACTTTAGAATCTTCAGCTGAAACGGTATGTAGAGAGAGGAAAACAAGTGATCTCCTGGATTTCTATACAGAACAAATACTTGGAATGTGGAATCACACTTGCAAAGATTTTTAAATTCTTCAAATTTCACCTAGAAGAAAATTTGTGCTGTTTGACATGTATCTAATAGGTTCTGGTAGCTGTGAAGGTTCTAAGTAGAGGAAATCATCATGAGAGTATCCAGTAAATTATTTCATTATTTGTCAAATTGTTAATCCTCTTTAAAAACAGACAAAAAAACCCAAACAAACAAAAACCCAACACCATAGAAATTATTCAGTTCTGGGTATCAATTATGTCTTTAGGCATAGAAGTGTTGGGTGTTGCTGTTTTTCAAAAAGCTCTCTCAGCCTTCCTGTTTTTCTCTGTTATCTGACTTGTTTCACTTAATTGCTACAGACTAGGCAGAACAGACATTTTCCTGTAGCCTGCTTTGGTTTGCTAATCCCTTACAAGGACTAAAGTGATTGGTTTTATTGAAGAACACTGGAAAATGACCAACATGTCCTGAAAGGACTTCCATACGTGGGCTGCTGCCAGCTCTCCAGCCTGTGTTCCCTCACTCCCTGAGAACAGAACTGAAACTTCTGTGGTATCCTTGGGTGTCAATAATTAGTCTTGGTAAGACTTAGATTCAATTAAGTGTAAATTCTTATCAGTTTCTTTGAAAAGCAAACTAGCAAGCAAGCAGACTGAAAAGCTAATAAATCAAAGAAAAGGAAGTTTTCTGGGTTTGAATGTTTCTTCCGTTTCTTTTTCCCTGCTAAGTTTGATTCTCGCTAAGGAATTCAGATAGGAGGTGTGAAATTTTTCATTAAGAAGGTTGGGCTGGGGAGGTCTTTTGAGAGCTTTTTAGAGATAGAATTTGCTCCCTTTTCTTTCCCAATGCAGCGGCTCCTAACTAGTTTTCCAGTTGTAAATGCTTCTAAAAGGAGCCTTAGGACTAAGCTGAGAACTTTCTCCATTGTGCTCTAGATTTAGTTGTTCCATTGAGATACAATTTAACTTTTATTTTTTTTAATTTTATTATTTTTAATTTTTAATGGGTTCTTGAGTGATATTTAACAAAGTTATATGTAGCTAAAATTCTGATTTTTTTCTTTTTAGCAGAGCTCTTTTCACCCTCCACTCAGGGTTGTGTAAAGCACTGATGAAAGCCTTCAAATTTAAGATGAGATTTAGGTCATAACTCTTACTAATTGCAAGGGGGAAGACTTGGTAGCGAAAATGAGCCTACAGAGCAGAGTGTTAATGCAGTACTGCCTTTCAAGAGCAGACCATTCTGTAAGTTCCTCTTATTGCTCTGTTCTTTTCATTAATAAGTTCCAGAATAGTTTATTTTATTTTTTCTTTTCTTTCTGAAGCAGAACAAAAGGAACTATTTCCATAACTTTCTTCTGCATAGCTTAATTTACTGGAATGATAAAAACAAAGGTTTTGGAAAAGTTTATTTAAATACTCTTGACCAGCAGGTAATGCTTCTACCCTCTTCTCACCAAATAAAACATACCAAAGCTAAATAAAGCTGCTTCTGTGATAAGACCCTAACAAAATAAAACGTGTAAGTCTCTAATAAACTTTCGTATTTTATCAGCTTTAACATATTGTGCTGGACACAAGTCAGTAGTCAGTACTTTTCTTTGCTGAGATTAATATAGTAAAGGAACTGTTCTCTCAGCAATAAGTATTCCTAATTTTATTTATTGCTCATAGGGAACTATGCACAGATACTCTTAGACTAGAAGTGTAAAGTAAGCATGAGGAGAGAAGTTGGTACAACACAAAGCCATGCAGAGGAAATGAGAAATCCTATCAACTGCATTGATCCTAAGGGCCAAGGGCTTCTCTTTCGTCTGTAATTTCAGTCTGTTGAGAACAGAAAGTGGTGGCAAAGGTACTGAAAATATTTCCTACAAACAGATTTACTGGAGACAGCAATGATTATTTGGAACAACAGGGCATGATGTGTACTGTCAGTCATTCTGAATCTCTCATGGTGAAGAATTTACTTTGCTATGTGTGATGTCTTTCCTTATGTTTTAGGATTTCAGGATTGATATTTGGCAAAGATTTGCTGTCATGAAATAGGGAGATGATTTTTGCTTGATCTGGGTCAGGAACATTCCTTTGCTCTGCATGGTTTCTGCTTTTGTCAACAGGAGAAGAACACAGTATTTAATTGTACCTCTTTCAAAATCTGTAATCACAAGCTCAGTGCCATTTCTGGAAAGCTGAATGACAACTAAAATGAATGTTTTAGTGAAAGTGGTCAAGACCACCCAAAGTATTTTTTCTCAATATCTAGACTTAAACCTGTCAATTTTAGTGATCTGCAAATCAGTTTTGTTCCTCCTTTCAATGGAAATATTAATTATATTAATATTGCAGACAACAGACAATAGTATTTCTTCTCTAAGCACTTACCTAATTGAAGATCCTCCAATATCAAGGGACAAAAAAAATTGCTATAGTAAAAAGACTGGTCTGGAATAAAAACCCCGACTTATTGATTACCTGAAAAACTTATTTGATGTCACCTTGGAAGGCATAAGCACCTGATTTCTTGGACAAAATCTACCCTTATGTTGCTGTTTTAATGACACCACGCAGTAATACACATTTATAAGCTAGTGAGCCACCTTTAGGGGCATAAAAAACTCAATTTCCCAAGATCAAGCATCCCCATTTTTCCCCCTTGGAAGAGGAAAGCATGAAGATGTTTCCTCCAGTATTAACATTTTGCCTCAGGTCAAGTAGCAACATCATCCCTATCATTTTTACCTCCTGCTGCTCCACCTGAAAAACACATCCAGCCAGGCACGTGGTTGTGGCTCTGCCTTTCTTTTGTGTTTTCTGCTGTGCCTGTGCTAAAACAGGACAGCAGCAAGTGGCACAGATAGATGAGAAACGTGGCAGAAAACTGCAGACAACTTCTGAGATTTCCAATTTGCCTATTTTGGAGTCCCATCATCTCTCGGAGAAGAGATGTGTTTTGCCTGAACTCTGCTTTCAGTGCAGCAAGGATCAAGGCCCCACCCTTTGTCAGGAAGCAGAAATAATGTTTTCACTGCTCCTCAGTGAAACACCATCTCATGATCAAATGATGTTTGTGATGCTTTCCACTGTTATCATATCATAGCAACCATATCATATCATTCTACCATGCTTTGAAACAGATTTAAAATGAAATTCAAACTCAATGAATGAAGGAGTGAGTGGGGAAGGAAGGGCTCCTCCATTATCCCTGTGTTTGAAATACCATTTTTGCACTTGTTACCCATGGAAAGGCTTCAGTGGTTCCCACAAAGGAAAAGAACAACTTTAGCTTTGGCTCTTCTGTGAGCTGATTAAGAGATCTCCATTAAGGACGGTTCTCATTCTTTTCCAAGTCAGAATGACTCAGGCCGCCTCTTTTTACCAAGACCACCTGGAGGCACTTGGCAAGTTCGGAAGTGTCTGGGACACTTCTGGCTCTGTCCTGACCAGGGTACCGACCACCCTCCTGCAATCCAAGCTCTCAGTGTGAGCCCCCTTTTATCACCAGAGAGAGCTGAGGCTGCACCAGGCCCAACAACCTGATTCAAGGTAGATTTGCTGTTGCAGAAAATAGTTTGGCATTGCTTTGCTTCCCAGAGCAGAACAAAAGCATTTATTGTCCAGCTATCCTAGAACAGCTGCAAAACATAAGTTTAATAGAACAGTAAAAATACAAGACTTTTTTTTTTGGTTCTATGAATACATAGTAAATAAATGAAAATTCATGTCAGGGTACTAACAGCAAAGACAACATATTATAATCAAACAACTTGTGTGTTTATGAAACATTTTAAATCATTTTAGATCCTATTTTAGCTTGCTTTATACTTGTCTTTTATACTTAGTTGATTTTCTGAATGAAAGTTCTTCATGTCATGTTGACTTTGATATTTTATTTAGAACATCTCATGTATCATACAGAATATAGAAGAGAAATAAAGGATTTCAATACATAAGTTAGTAGTTTAGAAACAAGATTTCAATTTGTTATGAAAAATGTTTGGTAAAGCATCTATTGCTTTTTTTTAGATTTTTCATGGCCAACAGTCTTGCTTCACAGGTTTCTCTTTTTGTGATTCTAAAAGGCACTGATTTTAATTGTATCCCTGAACTTGCTTTGCAATGTAAATAAAGAGCAGCTGGGTAATGGGTATGTATTTTCAGGACAGTGAATCTATCTTTGAATGGCACCTGGTTACCTGGGCTTTGCCAGTGGTAAAAACCTGACTAGAAATTTAAAAGGAATAAGTGCAAATTTTGCTGTAAAAAGTGAAGCCACTGAAATTAAATCTAAATAAGTGACCAAAAAAAAAAAAGAAAAAAAACAGAAAGAAAAAAAAAATACATTGAAACCACAAATACACCTACATGAATCTGAAGTGTATCAAGTACTTCAGTTGTTTCAGTAAGTTGATAACAGAAGACAATATATAACAGAGGAGTAGAATTGGAGTGACAGCTATTGTTTTCACAAATTACGGGCAAAAATAATTAAAGTGAAGAATGAAGCTATTGCAGTCTCTTGAATCAGTGTGAAACTTCATAGGCATTGAGAAAACTGGGGAATAAAAAATGTGCTGCTTTGCATCCTCCAGAAGATTGTTCATGTTCAGTGAACAGACAAGTAGTCACATGTTACTGCCCCAGCTTGTGTTGTAGGCGTGGCTGCAGTGCCACGTTTGTGTCATTCGGTGGCAGAGAGGATAAGGCGAGGTCTTCCCCTGGTGCTCTGACCCACGTGGGCTCCCAGGATTGCTCAACAACCTGGCATTATTGCTTTCCTGTTTGTTGTTTTTTTTCCTTAGTGTTAATCTGAGATTAACTTGAGAGACGGCGGGCGTTGGCCGAGTGGCGTAGGCCCCGCCTGTGGAGNCTTACGTGTGAAGCATAAACAGACTGATGTTGATGATTTTCATCAAGATTAGACAAAGAAACTCAACCACAGAAAATCAGAGATTCCCTAAATGAATATACAGAGCAGACAATTAACTGATCGGATAAGGGGGCTTCTCTGGTCTCTCTTTTGCTTAGAGTGAAACAAATTATTAAAAACTTAGCTCTGAGATTCTTAAACTTGGTGTGTGTGACACGCTTCACAGGACATAGGAATGCCATCTATCAAGAAGCTTCAGAGCATCCAAACAGATGAGGAGAGAGGTTGTGAGCTGCTTCTGTTGCCAGTACAGATGGTAGGATGTGACCAAAATATTTATACTCAAAACTGTCATCAGAAACATGAGTTCTCAAGACAACAAACAAGCTGATTCCAAATGTTAATCTGTGTTCTGCAGTGCTTGGTTGGGTAACTAATCTATATGTGTGATGGTGAGCCACTTTATATGGTAGAACACGCTGACTTTTTGCTATTTGGAGTGAACAGGAAAAGAGTGAAAAAAATACAGCAGTGATAAACTATTAAAAGTACCTGGGGTGTGTTGGTCTAGTCAGAGGGACATCTGGAAGTCAAATGTCATAGGAAGATGGGAAAAAAATCATTATTACATAAAGATGAAAAAGAATAATGCCATGTTTTTTATTTTACTGGTCTTAACTGACAAGATCTACTCTTTAGACTCCCAAGTCCTGGAGTAGTAGTAGGAATGAAACATCATCCATAGTACTGGACAATGGAGCCTGGGAGCAGTAGGCATAGATATGAACTACCCCATGAGACCAGAGGGGATGCACTTAAGAGTGCTGAGGACTTGGCAAAGTCCTTGTGAAGCTGCTGACACCTTTAAAGGTCACAGTCCTCTGTGGAGGTATTTAATGACTGGAAGAAAGGAAATGTCATACCAGTCTTCCAGAGAGGCAAGGCCAAGAGGATCCAGGCCTATCAGTGTCATTCCAATGACCACGAAGATTGTGGAGCAAATCCTCCTGAAAACCATATATGGGCACATGAGGGCAAGAACTTCATTGGTACAACCATCATGAATTCATCAGGGGACAGTTGTATCCGGCCAGCCTGACTGATGGATCCTACAGTGATACATGATGCTGAGAAGAAAAGGTGGAGAGCAGTGGATGCTCTTTTCTTTGACTTTAGCAAGTCCTTTTCTGTGCTCTGCCATATAATGGTATCCCAACACACTGGATGGGTACACCACCACACGAGTGCAAAACTGTCTTGACTGCTGGGCATAAATCAGCAATTTGAGGTCCTGCTGGCAGTTGGCCATCAGTGACTCACCCCCACTGTTGATACCACAACCAGGACCATTTAGGATTTGTATTAACTACCTGGAAGGGGGGGTGAAGTACACACTCAGGAATATTGGGATTTGACACTGAATTTGAAAGGCACTCAGACCTGCATGGGCTGGAGAAAGGGACTGACAGAAAGGTCACCTAGGTCAGCAAAGGCAAGTGCAAAAATCCTGGAATCCTAGATTAATCCCAAGCACCAACACAGTCTGGGAGCCAGCTGGCAAGAAATGAGCTTTGCACAGGAGGAACTTAAATAAGAGCAGGCAGTGTGCCCTCCAGCAAAGAAATACAACCATGCTTTGGGTGGTGGGAAGAAGACCTCAGCTGGCCTGAAGGCAGCCATCCTTCCCCTCTATTTGCTGCTTGCAAAGCTGCATCTGAGCAATTTGGGGCACCCCTGTACAACAGAGAGGGTGGGGCACTGGGCTGAGCCCAGCAGTGGGGCAGGGCTACTGCTCAGGGGCCAGAGTGGCTGAGAGGACTGGGCTTGTTCAACCTGGAGGAGAAAAGGCTCAGAGGCATCTTAGTCAGCCAGTCATTGTAGAGGAGACAAAGCCAGAGCCTAAAGACCTCATGACCAAAGGAATAGATGCAATAGGCTCAAGTTGCAGCACAGGAAATTTGTCAGAAAGAGATAAATCGTTTCCCCAGGTGTCTGGGAGGGGTGAACCCTTGCAGCAGGCGCCTGGAGGGAATGAGCAATCCCCATGACTGCAGATGTTCAAAGCTTGCCTGAAGAGTCTCTGGGCAACTGATCTACCTGACAAATTCTTGGTGGTAGGACAGAGGCTCCACAGATTCCTTTCAACTTGAATTATTTTGGGATTCTATGAATTGAGAATATTTTTTGATTTTTTTTTTTCCCCAATTATTGACAGGTAATACAGAATCGAACTCACTCTCTCAAATGACAAAATTAAAACATTTTTATTAAATCTGAATTCACTTAGACTGTTCATGAAAATGTAAAAGGACATTGACTTTTTTGAAATATCAAATGTTATTTCAGGTAATGAGTTCCTGGAGAATGTAGAACTAATAAAGTTTTAACAGTATCCAGCCCTGGGGTTGGGATGTGTGAGCTGAAGTTCTTCCTCTCCTCTGTCCACATAACTAACCATCTTTGAGATCTAGAGCACACATACTTTTTTCAAAGTATAGCAGAGCAGCCCCTCTTTCCTCTGGCCTTATAAACATCAACTCTGAGAGAAGAATGAGTGTGTTGGAAAACTGTAACTCCAGCAGCTGGCTGTGAAAAACAAGGTGGATATAATGAATTACAGTGCTTCCTGCTATTCAGAAACAGAGTTAGGAATGAACCCCACTCTACTTTCTGGCATATAATAAGAAAGATATATAGACTTAGTGTTTGGGGGATTTTAATTCTCTTTTGGAATATAGGCAGAGTAAAAAAAAGATATAATGTACAGACTTTTCTCAATATCTAATACAGATAATCTAATACAGATATCTAATAAGCATTGTTTATTTCAGATTTCTTACAAATCATTACAATTTCTTATGTAGAACATTTCAGAGCAGATCCAAACTTGATTCTGTTGGTTTTTCTTCAAGGTCTGATTCTCTAACAGCATTTGATTCTGTCAGGTACAAGTGGCAAGGTCCAGTTGCCCAAACATAATGTCAAGTGTTGTTTTAAACATGCCACAGTGTTCTCTCTGTTTTCCAGCTGCTCTCTAAAAGGGCACAGATATCTCTCAAGCCCTGTGCTGTATTTGCTGTGTACACAGAGAACAAGTCCCACTGGAGCAGTCCTGAGCAGGTTTCTGTTGTCAGAGGTATCAGTTAATGTGACTGCACTGCCTCACTTCATTCAAGGCCATGCAGGCAATTGTGGGCTACAGGTGTTATAAGACAGTGGAGTTCTGTTTCTTGGTTGTGGCCTTTCCCAGTTTCTGATGCTGCCCCTCCTTCCAACCAGGATATGTGAAGAAAGGAAAACCACTCTGTGTAGATTCAAAGGCCTTGGTCATCTTTATCAAAAGTTGCTTCTTTTTTTCTTGCTGCTCCTTGTCATTCTGAGGGCCCATCAGACCCTTATTTAATTTCTGAGCCCTAATCATCTAATTGGGCTTGAATCCATCAAGAGGGCTGCTCTGCCTCCATCTGCCACTCCCTTAGTACCCTTCTGTAGGAGTGATGTCTCTTTTTCTGCATTGATGTTGTGTGTATACGTGAGTCCCATTCTTCAGCCTTGGAGAAAATGAATGAGTACCATGGGACTCAGGGCAAACAAAACTCTACTTCATTTGTCTCTTGAAACTCTGATTTTTCTATTTGTCAGACTTGTGCATTCGCCTTTCATTTGCATCTCTGTTTTTCCTTACTGTGACTTTTCTTTTGGTGGTAGAAACTCATTTATTATTTGATGTATAATGGTGTCCAGTAAGAAGTTTCTTCTTCTGTATATCTTAATCACAATAAATATTTCTCCCTGCTACTAGACACCAATGCATGTTAGGTATTAAAACTGTCAACCTTAAAACTCTCTCTGCTATACTTTCATAGAAAGTTCAGTAACAGGACAAGGATTTTCAAACACTGCCTTAATTTTATTCTAAAAGCCTACTATTCCTTATGCATTAATTATATAACTTTGAATTGCAAAGCAGTCATCGTTTTTATTATACAAATTCTTTGTTTACCTTCAACATTGGAATAGCTTCTTTGGGAAGTGACATTTTCACTCCAGCAGCTGGGGCAGAATTCCACAGGTCAGGCAGGTTTTCTGTGAGAGGCTGGAGAGCTGTAAGAGGAGTTTGTGTGCACACCAGAGACAGATTGTACAAGGTCATTCGTTTCCTAAGAGTGCTCCATTACATATCCCTGCACAGAGCAGGGTTTTCCTGGGTTCTCCAGGGTGGAACTGATCACTGCAAACTTCTTGAGGAGAAAACCACATTATCCAGTCCATCTTACTTTGCTTTATATTATTTTTTGCCCTTCTTTTCCATATCACCTTAAACATCATCATTTCTTCAACAATTGAATATCTCCAAATGGAAAGTGTAAAAAAACCATGTGTAAGTCACATTCTGGGCTTGAGAACAGATGATGTATAGATTTCCTTAGGTTATGTGGCCATTTGTATATTTGCGTGGAGAGGTTGGACTTCCTGTAGGTATTTCTATGTTCTAGGGAATATTTACTCCTTGTGACAGCACCTGAGAGTGTGAAGTATCTGCCTCCTTTATTTTAAAAATTTGATTTTGCTGAAGTGGATGGAAATCAATTTAAAAGTGTGGGCTGAAAATGAGGAATGTTCATCCAATATTTTCATGATAAGTAGGGAATAATTCAATTCAGCATAATCATACTTGAAATATAAACCCATTTAAAGCCTATTATTGTAGTTTCATCAACCAATACAACAGAACAAGCCAGACAGATTCTGAAAAGTATATATTAAAGTTACTAATTTCTACTAGAAGAAAATTTGTTGACCATTTCTACTGCAAATTCTGTATTACATTTAAATATTTGAAGTTTTAATTCTTTGTTATGCTTCAGGTTTAGTTTCTAGACTTTTTTTTTCGTGATGTTGAAGAATATAAGAGGTAACAGAATAATCCTGTCCTAATTATCAAGGATAGTACCAGGACTCAGTTTTCACACTGGGATGAAAAGTTAAAATATATAACATTATTTGAGTTCCCATTCTTTAAAAGGTAAGATAATGTTATATCTCTTTCAAATACAAAACATAGCAAAGTGATCAATGGCTTTTTTTTTTCTTTTTTTTTTAGAAACGGAGGGATTATTGATATGTTCTCATGTTAACAACCTGTGCTGAGCAAGGTTTAGTGTTAAAAGTACAGCACCTACTATTTAATTTCCCAATCACAGTGTTTACTTTCTTGTTGATGGCCCTGGGCTTCATCAAGTTTGAAGGCAATGAAATAAAACACAACTTCTGTCTCATAAAATCCCATCAGTGGAATCTACTGAGTGTTTCATGGTTGTCCATTGTTCCAGTGCCAGCACAGTTCTGAGTTGCTGTGGCAGATGTGCAGGAGGTTCAGCCATGCATCAGGTTTGTGTCATTCAAGATCCTTTGGAGATATCCGGGAAGAACAGCTCATGCATTGCAGAGCTTGAATCCTTCTGTTTGGAAGGGTTTAGAATTTGGCAAAAATATCAGCTTTAACTGTCTTCATGTTAAAGTAGATTTTCACTCAGAAGGACAATATATTTTAAATTGAATCCAGACTAGGAAGGGGATTCAACTTTAAATCCAGTTGAAAACTGCTTGGATTATGTCACTTTTCTGACCTATAGCTGGCCCAATAAAAACAAACAAACAAACCCCACAAATAAATGGAGATAAGAGTAAGAGCAGATAGCTTTTAAATATTTAAGTTCAAAATAATTTCAAGTATTTTGTCAACCCTCTTATCACTACTGATGCCTATGAATAAGCTCTCTAATTTTAGTTTTATTTCTCCTTATTTTACTTGATTCATGCAGATTTATTTCTACGTGTATGTGGTGTGTGCACATCTAGAAGAAATACTGTAACATCAGGAGTTGAACTTTCTGTAGTTCTGGTAGTCAATGTCTGAACTGGCTTGTCTGTGAAGAACAGACTCACCATCTCTTCCTTGATGTGCTGATGGCCAGTTCCACAGTGCAACTAAACACATTTATACTTTCACAGAATGAAAGATATTCACCATTTTATTGCACAGGCTGTATACCATTCATAGCTTTGACCTTCGGTTATTTCTGTTGAGACTTCATGGCCAGTGAATATTTGTAAGTAAATGGATTTCCTCAAGACTCATATTAATACTTATCTAGATTCTCTAGGCTTTGTCATTTTCCATAATTTCACATGTCATGTACCTCTACCAACACATTCAGTTTTCCTTGAATTTGATTTGTCTAGTGTGCTCTTTTACCCATGTTCATGTTTTCAGTAATAGAGTAAACCTGTGTGGAATGGAAAATATGAAAAGTTCCCTTAGCAAGGTGCTCTTGTCTCAATAGTGATGTATTAATTCTTTGTTGCTCTGTCTTTTCATTAAATAGTGTTCTCAGCTCCTGGCATGGCATGAAAAGGTTTTACTTCAAACTGTTCACTTGGCCACCCAAGAAACTGCTCTTTGAATTTTGGCATGAGAAGATATTAACCTTTTCTACAACTCTTATACACTTTATATAACAACATTGCATTGTTATAGTCTATTATATGGAGAATATAATAATTAGATATAATAAGAATGTACCAAGTCCTAAAGCCCATAGTTAGACCATGAGTAAAGCAAACAAATTTTTGGGGTAGAAGTTGTCTGGGGTAACTTCCCCCCATCTTCACATTTTCTAGTTTAATTTTGGGGGGAGAAAATGCATATCTTTGCTGATTTTCTCTTGCAATTCTTTCTGCATTTCCATACATTCTCTTCGTTCCAGTGGAAAAAAATTCAGTAAAGACTGCAATGAATTCATGAAACTCATTTAAACAGAAAGTTGTACTTCTAGTGTGGGGGACAATTCATCAGTAATTAAGAACTATAGGAACTGTTTGGATGTATTAAATTCTCTGCTCCTATGGCTACAATGGTGGATCTTTGGAATGTGCTTTTCAGCAGCTCCTGCAACTTTGGAAGAATACTTTGAGCAGCCAAAGCCTGGCAGTGTCAAGATTTCTGTCCACCTTTTCCCCAGGAAGCCCATGATAATGCTTGAGTCCCTCATGGATTGCTGGATTTTCCTCCTTTCCTCATTCTGTTATGTCAGGGTTTACTAATGCTCTTGTTCCTAAGTGTTGGTGCACCTTACAGACCTCATCTCTGTGTTACAGAATCCTAAACAGAGTAATCACTGATGTTGTGGATAACTCTTGTTCCATTTTCCAAATGGGAAACTCTTTTCCTGCACAGTAATATTTCCTTTCTCCCCACATACTTTGGTTATTTCAGTGTTTTGCTGGCAGTGCAGGACCTCAGTCTCAGAACTTGTCACGGTTGTCTTTGTAATGAGAATAGAATCTTATCCTAAAGGTAATTTGACTCTTCAAATTAAATAACAGCATTACATACAGAATGGCTTTAAGCACAAGTATTAGTAGATAGAAGACAAAGGGAGCAGATCTGTTACTCTAAGATTATGCATTTTCAATTTTTCTAATAGGTCACATTTCTGTTTAGAGTTGTGTTTTAACCAATCTGCCACACTGGAAATCTTCAATAGTTTCAATCATGTGTGATTTTTCTCATTTGACAGTGTTACCAGCCTAGTATGGCAGCAGAGCTTATCAAAATCCTGTCTGCTCAGCACTGTGAATTTGTTCACATTCTAAAACTTCGCTTTTTATTAAATTAACAAATCAATATCTGAAAGGATCAATGGATTCGGTAGCAGCTGGTTTAATCTCAGCACAAATGGACTGCTGCCAAACTCCGTGGTGCTCTTTAAATTGATGCAGCCCAACATCTTTTGCTCAAAAAGTCAATTGTGGTGAAAGAAACGCCTTTTGTTTAAATTTTGTGTATAAAATTGGTAGTCCTTTGTGCATGTGTGCACAGGGGCACACACACACATACCTTTTTTTAAGAGACCCTAGGAGACAGAAGGTGCTTTACTGAAGACACCACCTCAGCACCTTCTCATATGTCTTATTTTTATTTTTATTTTTTTTTCAAAATTGGCACTTCTGCTTAGAAAAATAGCGCTTTTTTCCTGTTTATTTGTTGTTGGTTGTCTGCTCTACATCTCTAAGCATTCGATACTGGTTTCTATTTTCTCAGTCATTCAGCGTATATACAATACAGATAATTTTCATTTTTGTCACTGAATGCCAGCTGAAAGATAGCTAAGTACACAGAAGCACTTAACAATCCTTTTCACACACCGTTAGACACTAACGTACTATAATAATGGTCTTGATAATTGCTCCTTCACCTCACAGCACACCTGTGACTCAGTTAATACATTTTTAGACCTTTTCCTTTTATATAAATGAAATCTCCTCATCAGGATTATGTAATGTAAGTTCTGTTAATGGTGGACATGTAAAGTCTCATATGTCGAACTGTGGTTTAAGTGGGGAAGAAACATCAGAAATTCCATCTGTTTCTCTGTTCTCCAGGTATTTTGAGCATTTCCTTGATTTAAAATCCAATATTAGGACCCCATCAAAATGACTTCCGGATTCTGCTGAGCATTACAAGGCAAATTGGCAGCTTGACCCAGCTCAGGTAACCACAGAGAATGAAACACAATAGTTGGGCTAACCCTGGAAGCATAACAGGCAGCTGCCCAGCACAAAGCTTGCTCCTCAAGGGTTGCCCAAAAGCTGTTGGATTTTTCCCTGTCCACGTCTGACTTTCTTTTCCTGCTCTTTCTCCTGCTCTGTAATTTTGGCAGTATGAAGTTAAGCAAGCTCAGAGATTAGACTGCGCCAGAGTCAGGCCCCTGAGATGAGAATAAGTCATTTTAATTTTTTTCCCCCTTTATTTCCTTTATTTTTTCCCTCTATTTTTTCCTGCTACTCCGTATCAGCAGTCATCACAGTTTTACCTGCCAAGCACATCTACCTTCTCAAGTCCTCTTCCTTTGAAGAGTCAAGAAGCATTCAGAGGGCTTCATTTTGACTTGAAGGGTGACATTTTCAACCTCACTTCAGAACACTTTTTGCTTGAAGATGCGTCTCATAGCTCACACTGAGCAGCATGGGCTCAGAAGACCTCTGTTCCACCTGGTGACAAGCCAACAGATGTCAGAGACATACTGTGGAGCAAGTCAGGTTGACGGAGGGTATGCAGGCTTTTTGTGAAAGCATCCTGAAAGCCCTGGAAATCTCCCACTCTGATGAAAGACTACCTTTCCATGACAGCCCCAGTTTACCTTCTGTGATAGATCTCAGAGTTCTCAGAAGTATCACTAACAGCTCCATTGCTTTGGGACTTCGGACCGACTTCTAGTCATCTCCCTTTGTGACAGTGTGCTGTAAAACAAAGGTTCTCTTCTCTCTCACCTCTAAACCTTTTCTTTTCTTTCATGACAAGTTGTCATGGTAGCATTGTACCTGAGGCCAGGCTGGATCATGGCTACTGATACTACAGGAAAGCCACAACTCAATTTATACCTACACTACATCTCCCCATCCCTTTTCAGCCATTTTCACCACTTCCCAGGAAAGCTCTGCTCTTACAGCTCTATAGATGTTATCATTAAGCTGGGGGGGAGGGGGACGTTGGTATCAAATTAAAGACACCTTACTAGGACTGTTTCCAAATGATATTGGGAATGTAGGACAGACACATCTTCAGAAAGCCCAGTGCCTCTGTGTGAAGGTTTAAGAAGATGGTAATTGCAGCACCATCATTTCAGCAGTGGCTCAGCTTGCACGTAATCATGTTGTGATTACAGCTTTTGCATAGAGTTCAAATATACTTTAGTCTGTTAACATTTTCAGAAGGTATCTCCATGCCTTTCACCAAGACTTCTGTAGATGAAACGGGCTGGATCTCTTCCCATGCTGGTGATTAAGTGGCATGCAGCTCCGTGGAAAGCACGTAGGGCTCCATTTAATCTGCTTTCACTCTTCAATTCCCTCTTACTGTTTTGACCTTAGAATACAGACCAGAAAATTCACCAGAATTTGGGGGTAGGGTTCTCCATAGTGTGAACATACATCTGAACAACACGCCTGGAGGTGCCTGCAGTGGCTCATGGGTTGTATTCTCTCCACATTAAGCTGGCCGTGTCCTGGGGAGAGGCAGGACATGCTGTGTTTCCTTCACCTCCTTGTTGGAATTGTCATTACTAGCACCGAGCAATTCCTTTCTGTCACCCCAATCCATCACAATATTTCAGTGGGATGGAGAGTGGCAGGCAATAAAATGTCTCCTGGAATATAAATCGGCCCCTAATTTGTTTTTCTCTAAGTCATTATTTCTTGTGCTATGGTCTTCTCCCAGGTGTTTCAGGCCTGTCACTCAGTTGTTGCAGACACTTGTTTCCCTTTTCCAGGCTGGGCTATCTCTGGACCTGGCAGTAACAAAGTGAAACACCCAGCAGCTGTAATGCCATGTTAAACCCAAGCAAAATGCAAAGCTTGTCACAAACAAAATCTAAACACAAACTGCATTACCAGGAGGGCAAAGTGTTCCAACACCAGGATGTAGTTCAGTTCCCTGGATGCTGATGAGAGAGTGCTCTGAGCTTCCTGATCACTGGTGGAAAATTAGTTGTTGTGAGACATTGAGTGATGGGATGAGAATGTGTGTGCTCTCCATGTCACAGCAGGGTGTTTTGGGACAGTAACGAGGACTTCTGTGCTCCAGTGCTCTCCGTATCTGCATTACAGATATTTGCCTCATAAATGTGCTTTCTGTGCCACTTTTGCTGGAAGTTGCATTTACTATTTGCTCATGTCCTGAAGGCTGACAGAACAAACTCCCTGTCTGATTGATTTCCAGGTAATCAGCTTGTCCAAGAGGGATTGATTAGTTCTGCTTCGTTTGTGAGCGGGTCTCAGAAGATACCTTTCTTAACAACATGAGCTACCACCATTGCTCAGACACTGAGCACAGTCATAGGGGATTCTGTGATACCACTGGCTAATTATCAAATGGAATTGGACAGAACTGGACTGTAGTGCTTAAAAAATGAGTGAAAACCCCCAAAGAATCCACTAGGTTAGGTAACAATAAATAAAATAAAAATACTGGTATCTGGCTTACAGTGAAGAGAAATAAATGAGGCTAGTTGTTAATTTACCATAGGAAAATTAAGTTGGCTGTTTTCTTAGCAGTGCTCAGTTAATATTCGGTGCAAGTTCTTACATGAAGTGTCCAGGTCTCTGACTGCACTGACAGTACACATAATTTATCTCTTTCTACTGCTTCCACTGTCCTTTGGTACAGAAGACTCCTTCACCTGGACTCTCCTTCCTGACCATGAATGCCTTAACCACGGGATGCATCTGCTGCAAGTTCAAAATAAATTAACAATAATTAACTATATTAGTTAAAACAGGTTACAGTCATTTTTAGCAGGTTTCAAACTGGTTGCAAAGCTAAGGTTTAGGGATTGCTAAGGATTTATTATTTATACTTAGCATTTGATATACTTAGCATCACCATCACCATCTGAACAGACCTCTCCTGCAATTTGACAGCTGGGCATTTTAATGTACATGTAAGTGTTCCTATAAATTGTCCCATACAAAGGAAATGCTGGCAGTTACCAGGTGTTTTTCTCCAGTTAGAAATACTAACAAATTCCATTTCTTTCTATGCCGGGCAAAGTCAGTCTGCAGTCAGTAAAAGGCTGCATTTCTCCTGTAACACCTTCTTGCCTTTGAAGCCCAAGAGAAACCGCCAGTCATTTGTTCAGGTCAGTTCTATTTTTGTGTGCTTTGCTTGAACTTAATGTGGCAAAGTAGTAAAGAAAGTAACTCCATGTCCTTTGAATTATTTCAGTGCACTGAGATGAGTGAAGGTAAGCCATGGCACATTGCTTCTGATGAAATAATGTTCAATTTTTTATAGCATATTAAATCCTGGCCAATGCACTACTAATATTGAATCTGATGGTACCAATGCCAGATTTGCCCTGCCACCAGGAGCAGGTTATTATCTGCTAGAGGCATTGGTTTCAGTCCATGTTTCTGGTTAGTGCTTAAGAGGCCTGACCACTAGAATGGCAATTTGGCACTTTAGCTAAAATCACTTGCTTTGGCAGTGAGTTGTTTGGTATTAAGTAATAAAGGATATATTGCCTAGAATATAATACTTAATAAAAAACCCAGCCCTAGTTTATCAAAGAACTAGTCCAAATAATAATTAGGAAGCAACAGCCCACTGCTTTGAAACTGATCATTAGCTCTCCATCACTGGTTTGAATGTGTGGGCATCAGATTTTTTATTTAAACCATGTGCCAATAGCAGGCTGTGCTAAAATGCATAACCATCAGTTGCAACAGCTTGTCTGGCAGGTTATGCATAAAACACAGTAATTCCAGCAGCTTTCTTACTCCACTGTGTATCAAACACCTCACCTTTGCTTCTGTATGTTTTGTACAAAAGCTGAGAGAGAGATGAGAGATTCTGTTAGGAGGCATTGAAAGACGACAAACAGACAGCCCTGCCTTGAGGATTTTAGAATCTTGCCTCATCTGTGCAGAAATTAACACAAACAACAACAAAAAATTATCTCTTCATCTTTTTATGGTTTAGGGGTGTTTTTAGAACTCTGGGCAAACTTGGATATGTAGACTCAATGAGCCATGAAGGGTTTACTGTTGTGTATTGAGTAAAGAGAGTTCCTTTTTGAATCTGTTTTTGAAAAGTCAGGTTACCTCTTTAATTCTAGCACTTCATTACTGGCCATGAGAACAGATAATCCAAGAGTCCTGATTACTCCTTGCATTTGCCTCAGCAGTGGTGTGCTGCCTTCCCCAGCTTCCTCCTGGGCTCCCTGGCAGCTGGTGAAGTGGGTAGGAAAGGCACCTGTTCGTCCTTCACCTGTCTCAGGTGTTTTAGGTGGCTCAGTGACACTGACTGAGCAGTGCTCTCCTCCTCATGGCTTAAGGACTACACCATGGCAAAGTGAGCTCTTATTGATTCTGGTGAGATCTCTTCTATCTTTCAATACAAGGCTGGTTGCAGCAGCTCTAGTGCAGCATCAGCACAGCCTTAAACTCCACTTTTTCACAGCCACCACAGGAGTCCTTTCCCCTGCCTTCCTGCAGCTGTGAGAGCTGCCAGTGAATCTCCTCTAAAAGCTCTTGCAGAAATATTTTCTTTGTGAATCAAGAATTGAGTTTAAAGTTCCTCCTGGCTGTGACTTTGACCAGATGGGTTTGAAGTTGTTTTGATTTCTGCGTTCTAGTGGGCTTCTCATGAAAACATGCAATTTCCATTTTCAACTGAGCCCTTGGGAAAACACGCCCCAGCCTGCCAGGGTGGGGTGCAGAAAGCAGTGCCGGGAACACGAGTGAGAGAGCATGAGGGAGAACACAAATGTTGCTGAGGTGGCTTAGCTGGTGTGAGCAGTGTGAACTTTTGGTATTTACATTAATGTTTATGATTAATTTTTTCTTAACCTCCTGCTCAGCCATTCAGTGGAAATGCTGATGTTGCAGTCTGGAAGCTGATATTTCTGGGCTTGATTGGGTTATAGGGAAAGGAGATATTTCATATTCCCACACCTCTTGCCAATTAAGATTAAGAGGCTGATAGTTGATCCAAATCTCATTATTCCACAAACACCATTAAGATTGCATGTACTTGAGTTTTACAGTAGAAAGGAGTCTATAAAGAAGCAGCTGTAATATTAGGGAGGAAATTTTAAAGGCTTAATTGTGATAATGAAGGAGATACTAGAAATATTATGAAGGCTAACACTTTATGTACCACTGAACAGAGGGGGCTTCCAGTTTTGTATTTCAGCAGTAGTATAACATATAACTCATAGACCTCATCTTTTGACATTTTTCTTATGCTTTTTGGTTGCCATCATAATTCCTTTTTCTGTTTAAAAAAAAAAAAAAAAAAAAAAAAGAAGAGAGTCTGAAATTATTGCTTTGTTCCAAATATTATCAAAAGTGACTGGGAATATAACTGACAGACCTCTTTGTGTGATGTCCGTGTGCCTTGAATGCTTAGCTGTTCTAGATGTAAAAGAATTCATTCTGCAAGTACAGTATTTAGAATATATGATGGCCAAGGGGGGGATGGGAACAGAGAGAAATTGCAATTAATTATAGATTAGAGATTTGTAGCCTGAGCTGATACCAAGCATATTATCAGAGATGATATATGTGTTTTCCCAGACCAATTCTAAATGAAATTGCCTGGAACTCAAGTCCTGTGCCTTGCTTGACTGGACTGCCAATCAAGCTCTTCTTTATCAGCTGTGATAAATTTGCAATATATATACCTGCAAATATATAATTGAGATGAGACATACTAATTTCAAATATATTTTCATTTTTTACTGAAGTTGCTTCTTCCATTGAACCCTAAAACATTTATAATTTTAAGAATTGCAAATCTAAAATACTGTATTTACTATCCTTGGGTAATACAAAATAATATTTTTATTTTAAGTAATGTTTACATTTAATAACAAAACAACTTCTTATGCCACATAAAGGACATTAAGCATCATCAAATGGAAAGATCTCCCTTTTGTTCTTTGGTTGCTCCGAGTTATTAAATTAAACTTATTTCAGAAAATGTATCTAAGCTGAGGAGCAGAAAGAGTCCCTGTCTGTGGTATGTGTAGCATGGTAAAGAGTCCAGTCTCACCCAGAGCCCTAGATGCTGCAAGATGCAGATTCAGCCTATCATACAGTGGGATCAAAATCTGCTCTCTTCTCTACTTCCCAGGAAACAAGGCACTATCCTCTTGTGACTCCCATACCACACATATGCATATTAAAAAATTTAAACATTATGCTCTCAGAATGAAAGTGTTTGGCTCTTCATTTAAATAGCTACAGCCCAACCTGACCTCTGACTGGAGGGCCTGGACCAGCATAATTAGCTGAGTGACCTTGGCTCTTCTAGGAGTTCTTGAATAAGTCCCACTGACCTCTCTAAGTTTAAGGTTTTGGTTGGGCTTTTTTGAGGATGGGGATAATGACATTTTCTTCATCTGGAAAGTACTTACTGCTGTAGTGCGCATCCTGTAGGACTTAAAACTAGAAAGAAGCCTGTTTGGTACTCCTTCAGCAAACCTGGGAAGCACTCAATTTTATGGAGAATTAATTTGTTTTTATAGGAATACTTAGCTGTGTTCCTAAGCTCAAATTTCTCTATCAATACCAGAAGTCTTATTGGAGGGAGTATTTTTCATATCAACCTGATTATTCAAGAATTCATATCAAATTCATGGTTTGTCTCTGTGAGATTCCTATTAAATATCAGTATGTTCAGTAGAAACACTTGTCATCTATCATGTGAAATATGGATTGAAGGTTTATCCCACAGAACTACTTTGGTGAACACAAATTAGAAACCCTGTTCTGCTAAAGGGCACCTTCATGATTTCTGTTTTATTAGAATGAGGTTGGTTTTGCATCATCAAAGGATTTATTCCTGTCTTACAAGGCCAGAGGAGGAATATCTGAGACAGTGTTTGGAGCTTTCCTTTGCTTTACCAAGGCATTGCCTACATATTGAAATCCACATAAATGCAAATGCTGCAGTGGTGATGGATTTGGAGAAGTTGACACTGCTTGGCTATGAAATTTTTAAAAAATCAAGAATGTTTTGGTCAAGACTACTGGGCAATTCTTCTGCTGACTTCCTTCCATTTACCATTTACGTGTGTATATGTAAACCCACAACTAACAAAGCAGAAATGCAGGCATCCCCTGTACACATCATTCTACTACGTGAATGAGCATTTTTTCTGCTGACTGCCCTTCATTTAAGTTTTCTCTTATATACATATAAAAACAAGAATAACAAAGAAATGTGTGCATCCCCTGTACAGACCATTCAAAGACCAATTGACCAAAAGTTTGTATTCATATTATTGCTGCTGTTCACCTGTCTGCACTATCTGCACCACACTCTGCCACTGCATATAGTATTCCTATTAATTTCTAAGTTTTACTTCATAATTTATACAAACATAAAATAATAAAGCATGGTAGTCTGTTTGTTTTTTAATGACTGTTTCTAACAAGACAGTTTTGTTTTCTTTGCTTACCTGTCATTCATTGCTAGGACAAGTTTGCAGTTCCTACCTAAATCTAAGTCTTCTCAAACTTTGTTTAACACTATTCTGCAGTCAGTGTAGGGAGAGCAACATGCAGTAGTTTCAGTGTGGACAGTCAGAGCCGATCTGTGCATAAATACAATTGAGTAGTTTTTATACTTTGGGGCTAAGTACTACAGGTGGTTCTACATGTACACTCAGGAAAGGGAAAGGAAAAGGAAAACCTGAAGGGACTCATTACAGCATTTTATGTGTTGCTTCCATGGCTGGAACTAAGACAAAGGAAAACTGATTGTTATTGGGGTGAGGAACAGATGAGTGTCGCTGCTCCTGCCCTGATCATTGGCTGTAATTAATTAGTTTTCAACAAGATGGACATTAGTGTTTGATAACACAAAACCAAAGACCTCGGGTGTTGGAATCACCAGCAGTCTGACCAGTGAAGTTTCTGAGAGCAGAATCAATCATTAAATCCTCCTGTGTTTTACAGGCAGACACCTCTCTTTTGGTAAATAAATTTCAAAAGCAGAAGCAAAACATAACCTACAGTTCTTTTTTTTTCTAAATTATCATCTGCTTGGACAAGATATGGACATAAACTGGATATTGAAATGGATGGAAAAATTATAGTATTATTATAATAATATATGCTTTTAGTTTATACTATAACATAATTGTAGTGTAAATATATAAAGTTAAATAGTATCCTGGATGAACTGCAAGTTGGTGAGCTTTATTAAAATCTTGTGATGCATTAACAGCCACTTTGGTGATCAGTATTTGAATACTGAGTATGTTGTTGACATGATTCAGAGAATCGCAGAATCATCAAGGTTGAATTTGACTTTATTCACAAATTTCCCATTGTGTTATTCTATGTCTTACAGTAATGGTAAAATAGAATAAAGTTACGTAGTAGTTAGTACAGTAAGGCAGGAGATACAAAGATTGGTTTGAAATAGTTTTTATTAGTCAAGAAGATTATTTTCCTGTGAGCTTGGGAGCATTCAAACAACACAAAAGAAAATGGTATTTGGTTCTCACAGAACCAGGAGAACTTCATTTTCACTGTTATTGAATATGGGAAAACTAGATTTAGTTTGGGAGTCACTAATCATGTTTGGTGTGTTTGCAAATCAAGCTTGTGAGTTTTCCTACAGACACACCTAAAAGTATTCTGTTTCAAAGGCCAAATGCCTGATTTTGTAAGAACATTTCAGGATTTTTTGCATCAGGAATTGCACAATTACCTATTTGGTTTGGGGCATTTATATATTCCCCATAATTACAGTAATTTTGTCTGTGTGCCCAAACTGCTGACTTTTACATGCAAACACATAAATGAATCACACATACCAACTGATAGTTGAATGTGCAATCTTGGTAACATAATCAAAAATGTAAGCATAATTCTAAGCTTCTTCTGTTAAGTATTGGATTATTTAAAGTATTTCTTAATTTTCATTGCTATTATTTCTTGCTAATAATAATAGTGTAAGACAGTTACCCAGAGAAGAAAAAAACCCAGGACTGCAGAGCTGTAGCTGCTCAATAATAAAAGCAGTTGGTCTTGTGAAAGAAGTGAACCTAAAAAATCTTAGATTGAGATCTTAAATCATTAAAAACTACAATGTTATAGTGAGACCATAACAAAAACCTATATCCTTGTAAATAGTGACTGCACTTTTCTTCCCATTTTTATTGTTAGTAACTGCCTGTAAGAATATTGCATTCCTTCAAGATGTGCCTCTCTACAAAGCTGCTCCACAGTTTTGTAATAAAGTAGTAAGTCATGTCAGGGGGAGCTTTAGTGGGCTTTCAGTGTACACCTCGAGTGTGTTTGGAGGCACAGAGCCAAGTGCCATTACTTATTTGGGAATTGTGCTGCTCACTGACTATTCTCACACGGAAAATGAGCCTCACATAATGCCAGCCAACAAACCTTGCTGCAACAGCCAGCAGGCTGCAAGCTCAGGGGTTCTTCAGAAGCAAAAATCTTGCAGCTTCAGAACTGTTTCCTAAGAAAAACTCTCACCTGTGAAACAAATTAAAAAATTGCTGTCATAGGAATTAATCAACCCAGGCTGTTACAGCTAGAGAGAAGGGCATCTGCAGACTCAAATGGACTGTTTTTCCACACAAACAAAAAGAGAAATCTATGAATATCTACTTACGTATGGAGTTGAAAACAGAAAGGTTTTGCATGCTGAGGGGAGCAGGATGGAAGAGAAAACTGGGAGGGGGTAAGACAAAGACATGAGTTTATGGCATCAGCAGAAGGGACAGAGAGGAAGAATCAGACATATAATAACATTTGATGAAGGATATGACTGACACACTGCTCTCTATGGATCAGAAATTTCTGTACATGTATCAGGTCAGAAAGCACTTTTTCTGTTGTACATGTATCTGATAGGAAGCACTTTGAATCCTTCTAATAGTAGGAGGTATTTTTCTGGCATTTAGTTATTATGTTCAGACCAAGAGATGATGATTTTATAGCTATCACCACTCTGAAAGAGCTCTTTTTTAAACATTTCAATAGAAAAAAAAACCTTTTTGAAAACCAACACCATATTGCCCACTACCTGAACATATTTATGATAGCAGGGAAAACCTTACAAATCCTGTAACAGATAAACAAAGCTAACCATGCAATTCTGAAATTGGACATCCATAATTTCACAATTACTATGATAAAAGATGGGGAAAAAATGAGGAAAAAGATCAGGCTGTATCTTAAATAGCCTCAACCATTAATTCAGCCCCTGTGCCAGCTCCAGCAGGGCAGAGCAATCATCTGTTCATGGCAGAGACAAAAATGGGCACCTCTTCATAGAAGTACAGAAATGCTGCTTTTACAGGTGTGATCTAGATCTAGAGTTAGATAATGTGCAAAAGGAGGTAGCCATAAAAGGGATCTGGTGTCTGCAGACAATTTTTTTCTCTTGCAGTAAGAAATGTTTGGGATGGTCTAATGTCTGTTCACAGTGTGTTCTCATAGGTTAGTCTTCAGCTGTACAGAGGAGCATAAATGAGTCTGGGGAAAGAGAAACCTTCATGGCCTGTAAAGGTGGACACTAATTCCACTTGTAATGGTACAGAGAAATTCCAGCAAACACAGGTTCCTTCTGCAGTAATAATAAATTCTATTTCTTATTGCTATGTTCACTACAGTGTTGAGAAACTTATCACACTCCTGCCTTATCCCTCCCCCAAAAAAATCCCAGGTCCAACTGTAGCCTAATCACTGTTTCAGCTTCCCTTTATGGAAGTAATTTTATATACTGCACAGCTCTCAGCAATGTTAAATATTCCCTCTGTGCATTATGATATGGTGCCCTTGGTCCCAGATATTTTCTTGATTCCCATATAGTTTTAGCCTGAGGGCTACAGCAGCAACAGCTTCCTTCCTTTATGTTTGGAAGCAGTGAAGAAACCTACAGAGGAATCTGCCCTTTTCAAAGATCCAAGCAGGGATGTGCCACCCCAACATACACAGACACACTCCATGTGCTTTTCAGTGCACACATTCCTCCCTTTGGCCTTGCCGTGTGCATTTACTGTGAACTGAACATGTTAAATAGAACATTAATTAAAGTCTACCTGGAGATTCAAGCATTCTCTCCACTACTCTGACATGTTCACTCCTCCTTTTTTTGGTCCTTTGTGTTGTGAGTTCCCAAAATAAAAGGACATTTGAGTAGAGGAACTCTTCTACCCTGGAGAGCCCTGCAGTGCAGATGCTGAAGTGTTGACTGTTGCAGGTGATTATCTGGTGTTCCAGTTATCAGGATTTGCACTGGAGCAGAAGGATCCTTGTTCAAAGTCACTCACACAGTGCTTTAGGAATGAAGAAAGCATTTTCCTTTAAAAAATAATTTTAAAAAAGCTTTAAAACAACAAAGCAATGATTAAAAAAAAATCCATTATTAATGTTATCTTTTAAAATAAAGCATAATATTAATGTCCAGTGACTGTGGACAGATTTTGGCACTAAAGAAGTAACTTCTGCCATTTATTCCAGTGCTGTGTTGCCCCAAAGTTACATTTCTCCTATTCTGGTTAAAGGTGGTTAATGGGGATGCTGGAGATGCTGGAGATGGCTGCTTGGAGATGCAATGATCTTTTCCTTCCATTCAATTCCTGCAGACCTTCCTGATCCCAGGAGTATGCAGTAGCATATTGCAGGAAATTACTTCCCTTCTTTCTCACTGTTGTCATGTTCCTTGATTACCATTTCTATTGTGTGCCTTAATTAGCCTGACTGATTTCTTTTGTTCACTCTCTTCCTAAAACACAGTGACGTTCTTTTAAAAATTATGCAGTGAAGAAAATACTATTTATACCATCTCCTCACAAGACTTGTGAAATCTGTCTAATTGTGGGTTTTATACAGGGTCAGTCCATAAAATATCAACAGAAATAAAGACTCATTTGGGTGGGGAGTAGTGCATTTGAGTATGTCTCGTTCCCACCTCAAACAACATATTGGATGGCAGAGTCAGCGGCACAGTGAAATCAGTGGAAAACAGTTGCTTGCCTCTTCCAGGAGGTGCATCCTGTTGTTTTTGTCTCTCTTCTTCCATCACTAACAAAGTGTTCCATCCATTTCTGGGAGACCTTTTGACTTTCGGCTCTTCCCAATCCCACAGATATAACTGTAGTGTATTTTCATCCCAGCTCCCTTTGTATTGTTGGTGCTTTGCACATCACAGAGACCACTTCAAGACAGTGCCAGGGGAGGACCATCAGCATCAGTGCCCCTGCCAGAAGCTGCTAAGAGGTGTCAGCAACAGCTGCAGAAACCAGGGACTGGAGTCTGCCCTCACCACCCTTAGCAATTAACAAGAGATCTTTAGGGCCATGTACAGGAAGTACATTTGCAGCATAGTTAGGGGCATAGGATTTTATTTAATGGAGAAAATAGTGAAATTTGGTGGTCCTGCTTGAAAATGTTGAGCCAAAGTTTGCAAATGTCATGGGTGGGGTTTTTCAGCTGGTCCCTTGCCGTGCTGCCAGGAATGCAGAGCACTGTGGTGGTGCAGTCTCTGTGCAGTTAAGACCTGCATTTTCATGGTTTCTGGTTTTCACCTTTTCATTGACACAGATGCCAAAACCAAGTATGACTCCCTCTGCGGTGTTTAACCGCATTGAATTGTGTTAAATCACTGTCACATCTTTACTAGTCAGAAGATGATTCCTAATTTCTCATCGAAGTGACACGAAAGCTGGTTTTGTTTTCATTTCAGCCTGGGCTGGGTTTTCACTGTTGGAGCTCATACAGGCACACATGAAAGGGGCTGAGAAAATGAGACTTCACAGTCACCTCTGGGCATCAGAGATACACCATCTTTGGGAGGGGGCACCAGAGCTAAAGACACACAAAATTGCAGTAATATAGCAAACTTTTTGAAAGAAATAAACTTTTGACTCATCAGTACGGTTTACAAACCATGCTTAAGGGGTAACTTGAAAAGGTTGCATACCCTCTGTACTACCCCTGTAGCCTGTGTTATGAACACTTTTTAAAAAAAAAAAAATATATATTGTCTTCATCTGTAGTTTCAATGCTTGATATTTCCAATCAAATGAACCCCTTTTCAGCTGCTTTTAATTTTGTTAATTTTTTATTCATTCATGCTGGAACATTGTTACCTGTTGTAGTAGTAAATTTTATTTACTATGTCACCTTTGGAAAAAAATAATTCAGGTAGTTCTAAGAATTAAGTGAAAACAATGTTATCAGTATTGAAAACATTTTCCATCTCTTTCTTTGAGTACTGCCTATGTATTTAGAATAATATTTTTAAATTTTAATCAATATATGGAAATAATTAGGATGGGGGTTTGTGTGTGCGTGTGTCTTGAGTCCTTAGTCGAGATATTTTTAAAAAGAAGTTACCAGCCTAAAATATGCACCTAAAAATACATGAATAAGGCAACAAATACAATGGGTAGGCAACCTGTGAAAGTGATTACCAAGAGAAAGGAGCACAAGGCACATAAATTGTTGCTTCACTGTCCCTTGGCTCTGTCTTATAGAGTAAGGGGGAGCCAGAATACCAGTAATGCTATTACTGGTGTGGTGGTTTTCACCTGGTGTCCACCCAAACCTCCAGGCCCCCCCTTTCCCAGAGGGAAAGAGAAAAGGAGAAAAGGAAAAAAGCAGCTGAGAGATAATGGCAAAACAAAGTCAGAGTAGCTAAATACGTAAATTTATTACTAACAAGATAAGAACTAAAACTAAATGCACTAAAACTAAAAAGTAAGAAATAAGTCAGTCTTAAGAACACCCCTCTCCTCCCACTTCTCCCTCCCTCCAGCAGTTCCAGGGAGCAGGGAATGGGAGGTTTGCAGGTGGTTGTTGTTGCTGCCATTGCTCTTGTCCTGGGGGTCACTCCATGGGGGGCAGTCGGGTCTCTGCCCCCCGATGGGCTCCGTGGGCTGCAGGGGGACAACCTGCTCCCCCACGGTCCTGCCCACGGGCTGCAGGGGGGCCGCAGCTCTGAGTCCTTCCCCTGCTCCCGTGGGGTCCCTTCCATGGGAGACAGTCCTCAATAGACTGTCCATCATGAGTCCACCCCCCCGGGCAACACTTCTACTGGGGGAAAGAAAACCTGCTCCAGGTGGGTCTCCTTCTCCAGGAGTCATGGCCACAAGTCTCTTCCAGGATCTCGCTCCATCCTGGGCCTCCCACAGGACAACAGCTCCTTCTGCATCCACCTGCTCCTCCAGGGGCTGCAGGGGGGTCTCCACACCCCAAAAGATCTCCACGGGCTTCAGGGTGGGGGGCGGAGAATAGCTTTCAGTCCTTCCCCCTCCCTGCTCCAGCGTGGGGTCCCTCCTTCACCTCCTCCTGCTCCCACCTTGGTCTCTGCGTTGTTATCTCATGGCTGAAATTTCAACTGCCCCACACTCCTAATTCTTAAATATGCTATCACAGAGGCGAAACTATTATTCTTAATTGGCTCAACTCTGTCCACCAGCAGGAAGTCCCTCCTGGACCTGGCTGTCCTTGGCTCCACAGGACAGGAGAAGCTTCTGGCAGGTTCTAACAGAAACCATCCTGGAAGAGCCCCCCTTCTACTAAAATTCAGCTACAGAAACCCATGACAACTGGGCAGGGTTACACTCCAGGAGCAATATGAGAAGCAGCTAAAGTCACGGAGTGGTTATTGCTCTGTGTGCGACAAGGAAAGTTGAATTAGATGGTATATTTTCACACCACAAAAGCTATTTGAGTCACCGCAGTGGCACACGAGGTGTTTCACTTTGTTGTTATCACAAGCCTTTAGTTGCCTACTTAAAGGTTGTTGAGAAGTTGCTGACAAAGCACCTTCAGAAGGGCAGAGTGGTGGCACCATTAGTAGTACTAATGGTAGTACAGACTCAGCTCTGTGATGCACTCTTGAATTGTAGCTGGTATGACAATGCCTGGTACCCAGGCAGGGATAAAATTAATGTCACTGACTGTCTATCTTGTCTCTATGTACTTTTTTGATAAACCTCATATTATTTAAAAACTTGATATGTGGCCTGAATAATTGCTCCATAATTGCATTGAAACTAGTGTTTCGTACAGAGAGAAACTGTATTGGTGTGAGGTAAAAATACTGTTTGATATGTGCCAATTATCTCCTTTGTTATTTTCTGTAAACTGGAAATGAAAAAAAAAAAAAAGAAAAGGAAAAAAAAGCTATTAACACAAAGAGGAAGAACATTTGATTTCATTTACCTACCTTCATTATGTAGTTATATTTAACAAAGTAGCCTTATACCTGCCCCTTTTTCTCCCCTCACCCTTGTTCCTCTCCAAAGTCAAGGGTGTGAGTAATGCCCCTAATCTGTTCTCCGAATCAAAGAAGAGAAACATTAGAGAGCACAGACACTGGCAAGATAAAAGATTGACTGGATCACACAAACAGGTGCATTTCGGTGCATATCAAAACACCCAGAAATTAAATCCATCACATTTACCACAAACAGAAAAGGAAAATCAGTCAATTGTCCCCCCAGAGTGGGGTCATTCTGTCACTGAGTTTCCTGGGAGTGCCACTTGTTCCCTCCTTACCACCTGCAGGAACTACCTCAAGCTAGAGCCTTGCTGTCCTGCTGCAGGATGTCTTTTTTTTTTTTTCTGTGGTTTTGACTAAGCAGTGTGGCCCTTGGTTATACTCTGCATGGCTGCCCTTCCTGCACTGGGGTCTCCAAGATGCCGTGTGTTTCTGGCAGGTCACTCTGAGCTGTCTCGCTACCAGTCTGAACATGACCCAGAGCGAATCCCCTCTCACATTCATTTCATAATCTGAAGAAAAGAGTGGTGAGAAAGAAGAGACTTGAGATTATTTATCCAGATAGTACTTTATTGTGCTAGTTCTGTAATACCCTAATCTTGACTTTGCGATTGTTTTCTGCCTTTAGTAATAAGCAATGTGCGTATTTTGTTATATTCTTTTCTCTTGGTCTTTTCTATGTGCTTCTTTGTTCTTTTCCAGACACTTTTACTAAAATATAAATTGGTTAAAGTAATATCATAGTTCCTTGTTTCTGCATGTTGGTAGAAGAGAATGGGCCTTATCAGATTGCCCTTTTCATATACTGATCAGATATCAGAGGGGGAAGAGGACTTTAAAATTGAAATCATTGTGTATTAACAGAACATAACAAATATGAAAGATATCAGTCTCATAGTGCATTAGTGGGACTCAGTAAGCAACTTAAAAAAATACATGAGGTGGAAAAGCATAACAAATTATGTGATTCAGATAGATTAAAACTGCTCTTCCACAGCTACTGATGGTTGCCATTCATTGTAAATGACAACAGAGTCTTCTCTGTTTTAATTTGATTGATGAGTTCTCAGCAAGCTATAAAAAATCCATTTTCATGAGGAATACCTCCCACACACAGACCAAAAGTGTCAGACACACCTAAAAGCCACTCCTAAGGCATCCTTTGGACTCCTCTTCTTCAGCCAACCCTAAAACAGGAAATTCAAGTGTGAAACTGAAACAACTGAATGGAATCATGCTGAAATGCTCCCACAGAGTAGTGAAAATGCTACTTTATTTTTTGGTTTTAAAGCAGCAAGCTTTATGACCAGTCAGATGACCACTATGTTTGCATTTTCTGGATTTTGCGTCTGTACATCATCCACCCCCAAGGCTGAGGAAGAAATGGCTGTGGCAACCTCAAGCAGTAAAGATCCTTCTGCAAGAGAGCCTGTGACTTCATTTTGTACTAATCCACTCATGACTTTATTTGCTGGACTGGGCACTTCAACAGATGCTTGAAAATGAACAAACACTGAATGCCAGATATTAAACATTAAATAAGGACAATTATATTAATTACAAAACTTCTGTAGTTTGAAAACCTCACAGTCGCATCCTGATAAAGCTGTAGCAAAGCACGTTTATAGATGTGTTATCTTTTATGAAGGCAATTAAATTATCAGAGCTTCTCTGCATGATCTCCTGCATGTCATTGGAGACAACTTTAGTGTCTTCCAATTGTTCATTCAGATACCCTGCTAATTACTTAGCCATTAAGACAATATATTATCTTCCCCCAGGCTTTACAAAAGTCAAATTTCATACAGTTCCTATAATTAGTAACTCACAAAGTCACTTCTGATAGATAACATTAGGGGAAAGAAGATGCCTTGCAGTGATTTGGAAGGTGGAAAACAATACTCTGTGGTAACACAGATAAAAACAAACTTTAGGGTTTTTTTTTCAGTAGTCATGATTAGAAATTTTTTCAGATGACAACATTTCATGGTTTAATTTTACTTTACACTCACATAGGCCAAAATAATTTGTGAAAATGACAGATGAAAAACTATTAGCTGAGTGCAGGAAATGTTCTGAGAAACCTTTGAAAATACTGATTTATCAACCTATCCGAATTTAAACTTTCTGCATACAAAAACATGTGGAACAGACTTTTAACTGACTTGCAATACATTTGTGTAGGATACAATTTTGCATGACAAAGGTTTTTTTTTCCTTCTCTTGATACAAAAATGCAGCCCATTTATAATTAAAGGTTTTGAGTTTCTGATTTGCCCATCAGGCAGTTTGTGCATTAAGTGATTTTATGTTGCTGAAACTGCCACAGGAGAATAAAGAAAGGAAATAATAGGAAGCTGGACCAAGTCAGAGGAACCTGGTTAACATCAGACATGTAGGAAAATGTATTGATAATCCCTTTCTAGAGCCATATCCAAATCCTTGATGTAGAAATCCTATGACTTTAGGACCCTAAAGTTGAACACAACATCTCATGTTTGTACATGGTTTGATCTCCCAACCTGCAGTCACACACAGTGATTTGGATGCAGCAATGCAACATCATAGCAGAACATGTACAAACTGTCAGGCCTAAATCAGAAATGAAATGGAATGCATGCACCCCTCTATGCACTTTTCCCATTTTGATTGGAATTGCTGTAAGATCCAGTCAGTTTACACTGGTTTTATAAATTCCACAAAGACATATAAAGCCAAAGGAACAGTGAAATTCTTTTTGTTTTCATCAGAGAGTCTGAAATTGCATCAGTTGAGGCATCTGCTAAACAAGCTTTTGAAAATCTGTGTAGTACCTCTAGTCCTTGCATATTTTCTATGGAAAATGGTAAGTTTAGCAATTATTTTGGTTATTTGTGCCACTGAAACAGAGTAATTGTTATCAGGGTCTAAGCCTGGATATGTACAGCAGCTGAAGTGCTGTGTTTCAGACCTGTGCTGCGCATTCACTGATTGTGATGGTTTATTTTCATTCACCTTGAATGTTGGCAATCAGCACTGATTTATCCAGAGGGGTGAGTTATCCCAAGGTTGTCATCATTTGAGGGCCTTCAATTTGTGTTCTTTTATCTTGCTTTTGAAGGGCTGGTTTTTATTTACAGCTATCCAACAATCATGTTTGTATGATTCTACATTTGAATGGGGAGTGGGTTGTCAATAGCTTTGTAAACCTCTCAGTTGAAAAGCTTCCCTCATATCTTCCTCTGCCACAGAATTTGTAGCACACACTTGACTTCAAGGATAAATGTACTTGACTTCAAAAGAAGTAAAATGATCTACTTGTTAACCCATTATTTTTCCCACACACTATATGTGCTTTCTTTTAAGAGACTTACCATATCAAAAACATAATTGCTTTAAAAACAGTGGAGAATACCATTTCAGAATAAAACATGTATGTTTTTAAATTGGAAATGAGTCTTCCCCTTGAGTTTTATTCTGGAATAATGAAACTGCTTGAAGTTTAGGCAAAATATTGCTCTTGAACAAGAATGTTGTTTCCTTTGATCCAAAGTGATATGTCACTTTGTGGGACAGAAGTGAGAAGGATTTCAGAACGGACAGAGATGAATTTTAGAAGTAACAGGGATTGTAAGGAGCACTCACTTTACTTTGACAGAAACTGTAGCCTGGAACTGCCAACTCTTTAGACACAAACTTGTTTGTATTGCACCATATGTGTGAAAGGTAGTTATTAGGAGTGAGAATTTGATATTCACCAGGGCAGGATTAGGGTATGAGAAAATCAGAAGGGAGCAAGCAAGCATCATTGCCCTG
>VXAU01004920.1:585317-640025 GCA_013399695.1 Formicarius rufipectus
CCTTCCTTCCTTCCTTCCTTCCTTCCTTCCTTCCTTCCCCTCTACGTCCCTCCCTCCCCCTCCTTCTTCTCCCTTCTTCCTTCCTGCAAACCTAAGAGGACTCAGTGCCTGTTGCCTGTTTCCACAGTTCTCTCTTCTTCCACACACCAAACCTGCAGTCTTTCCAATCACTGGAAAATTACCACTCCCTACAATCACAATTGTATCAGCTCTGTAGCTTCCTTTCAAGGGGAAAATCCCTGCTGTTCCCACATCTCTGATCTTTAACAGCAGAAATACTTCTTAGTTTTTATTTTTTTCCTTAAGTCAGTGACAGCAGGGCAGGATTCCTCCCTCATGCCTATTCAGCAGAGTCAGACCAACACACTGGGAGAACTGCTAAAATTGTTGGGTCAAAATTAAGCTCTTAAAATTACATTTCAAAAACTGGCTCTTGGGATTCTGAGAGGCAATCAAGTGCTATCTTCTTCAGTGTCATCTCACTTCATTCAGCTACTACAGAAACTGCTTTTATATCACAAGAGGTCCTTGGAATCCAAAACAAAACCTGATCAGTGTCTGTTATCTATGAGTTAATACTTTTTTATAACTCCACCAATATGAAATGGCACTGCATCCATCAAATGCATATTTTGGGGTACTTTTTAAAAAGACCCAATTTTCAATTTTTTTTTTATGTCTTATTACAAGAGATGGAAAAACTGCCTCGTTCCTCTAGCAGTGTAAAGAAAATAGTCTTGAATATGTTAAAATGAGAAGCCATATGGATCTTAGAACTTGTATTTCAAGCAGTGATTTCCATTGTGCTGCCTGAGGAGTCAGAAGGGATGGGAGGCTGTGCAACCTCTACATGTTGGAAGTGCTCTTTCATTTTTTGTATTCTCATGTTGGGAAGCCACAAGACAGTAGCTCTGCTGGCATGTATACATGTGGCAGCTGGCAGGAGAGAGAAAGCAATCTCTGTCTAAATGTGTGTGGTGAAGTCTGAGGATGGTTTTAAAACTATATTTCAGAAGGCACACCTCGCAGGTTCGTGATAAGATTTATTTTAATGACTTGTTTCTGCTTTAAAGGCCAGCAAAAAAGGGAATGTGAGGTGGTGCTGTCCCTGTAAGGATGTCATCCTTGTCTCCTCGAGGCATTGTGAGGGTAAATATATAAGTTACTGCCAGTGCCTATTACTTAAATAAGGAAGCCATAAAAATAGCTGTGTCAGATAAGGAGTTAACTCACATATGGAACCCACATAAAACAGATGATGAGCTTTTGTTTAGTGATATTAGTGAAGTTGTCTGGATACAATTGCAAGCAACAGTGAGGACTGTGTCTTTAAATGCCTCCCCACCAGATACCAAGAACAGAATTATTTTTTTTAAGTCCATATACCAAAATAAAATCTAAGAATAAAATATCATCTCTAT
Organism: Formicarius rufipectus; assembly: GCA_013399695.1. Taxonomy (NCBI): domain Eukaryota; kingdom Metazoa; phylum Chordata; class Aves; order Passeriformes; family Formicariidae; genus Formicarius; species Formicarius rufipectus. Next base: position 586,739 of record VXAU01004920.1, read on the forward strand.
CTAGATTGTCAAGGAAGGAAGGAGCACCATAACTGCATGGAACAGACTTTACTGATGAGCCAAACTTGCTTCTGTTAATGAACCTTCTTTTTTTCTGTTGCAGCTTGCAGGCCTGGATTCTACAAAGCCTTTGCTGGGAATGTGAAGTGTTCCAAATGTCCTCCCCACAGCCTGACTCACATGGAGGCCACGTCTGTCTGTCAGTGTGAGAAGGGTTATTTCAGAGCTGAGAAAGACCCACCAACCATGGCATGTACCCGTAAGTCTCATCACTACACATCTCTGCAGTTCTCCTGCTGCCTCATTTATTTCATTTTGTATTTTAAAAAATGGCAAGTTCATCCATTTTGTGAATTCCACTCAAGTTCACCAAAAGGGATTTTTTTTAAAAATCAAAATTCAAACCGTCTATTTTGTTTAGTCTAGATAACCTTAAAATACCCATGTTTCATAGTTTGATGATTTTTTAACTTGCAATTCTGAGATCTAATAGAAGGTTAATCACTATCATATAGATGACAATACGTACCTTAAATACTTGAAAATGTGATAGTAGAAAAACTTTAAAAAAATTGGAGTCTTATAAAGGAAAAAACTGCTATGACATGCTCTGCTGTCTCCTTGGATTTAAATGAAAAGTACAAGACAAATATAATCCCAACATAATTGAATTAAAAGCTCTAAAAAAGAAAAGAAATTTTAAAAAATGGGGAAATATTTCTCTAATCAGAAGAAGATAATATTAAAAACTCTTGCATATCACCTTCTTTTAACTTTATGAAACTTAGATTTTTAATAAATTTAAAAATACTTAATTTTGTGATTTTTTGCCTAAATTTGTCATTAAGATAAAACTGATGCCCAGCAATCTAGGGGCAGAAATTCTGGGAAGAGATTTTTGTTACTTTGATCAATGTGCTTATGTCTAGAAACATAAAGCACAGCTTTTCTTTTTACTTAATAAAATATTTCTCATAGGTTTCCATTCAGGGTTCATTACTCACTGGGCATTCATTTATTGATTGTAAAACAACTGTTTAATTTCAAAACTGGGAACAAGCAGCAGCCTTTAAAAACCTACATTTTAAAAAATGTTATACATAATAGGCAATTAAAATTAAAATTACATATTTAGCAAAGGTGTTTAAAGACTCAAAATCCTCTCATATATATAAAATATATCCTCTAATACACATAAAATACCAAGTTTTCTGTGTAGCCCTTTGTTAGCTCTTTTGGTAGAGGATTTGATCTTGGTGCATTTTGTGCCATGGTTAAGAAAATTCTAAAAGAATGAACATGTTAAATGCATGAAGTATTTTAGCAGATTAAGAATACAAAAAGTTCAAGAGTTAAAACCCCAAAAGCAAAGTGCTGTTGCAAATTTTGGTATATTTACACTGAGTAAGGTGGCATCATGAAAAAATAACTGAGCTGACAGACCTGGACTACTACCTGTGCTCAGGCTGGCCTTTCCAAATGGGCAAATTGGGAATATAGCAGGTAATTTGGAGCTGATTCACAAAGCCACAGACATTCTGTGTTATCACATTGGCCAGCCACTAAATTGGGGTGGTGGTCACTAAAACTGCCAATCCCCAGATTGTAGAAAATTAGCAAATCCAACCATAGGGCTTTCAAACGGGAAAGGTAATTGCCAGACTCCAGCTGCCCAAGGGATTTATGGTCCAGGGATAAATAGGTGCATAAAATATGTGAGGAAGTAAACAGTGTTTTCCAGATTTCCCCCCAAAAAATGGTGATTGCAAGTAATTCCTCTCAAATCAGCACTCCAAGCACAGGCAATCAAGAACTTGCTCACAGAACTCACACATCCCAGGCATTCCTGAGTTTTGTGCTCACACAGTTTCACTCATATGTGATGCAGATGAAGTTCCATATTTTTTAAAAGTCATGGATTTTTCATCTCTGAAAGACAGTTCTTTGAAAAAAATTACCCATGGCATTATTCTTCCATAATTTTCTTTCAGAGCCCAGTGTTAAGCCCTGATACCCACAAGTATTGATAAGGTAGGGAGGAGCAGGAGAGTCCCGTGGCATCAGGGAGCAGGTGCTACAACACTCTGGTGCTTTCTCAACAAGAGTGAGTGCAGGGACCTGCTGTGGCTGAAAACTCTCAGGGAAGGCTTGCCAGACCTCTCCAGATGTCAGCAAAAAGAGCTGAGTGTGGAGGCAGGGAAAAAACCAATCCCAACAGAGGTATCAACGCCCCAGCTCACCTCAGCTTGGGAGAAAGGAGGAATAAAGCAGACAGTGAACCACATTCTCCCTTCTGCCTTGCTCTTGCTGCAGTGTCAGCAGGCACTGCCTCCCATTCAGCCCAGACTCCAAGGTATCAGAACTTCACTGACTGTCCTACACCTACAACGATGGTGAGTTCATTAATTGTCAGCTCCACAAATGACACTGAAGCTCCTTGCCAGGCAGACTGTGTTCTTACCTTCTTGCACGTCACCAGTAATGAAGAGTCTCCAGGCCAAATTAATCCCTAAGTGGTATCTTTAGCCCCACTGCTTTCAAATTATGCTCTCAGTTATTGAAATCATGTTTCTGTCATGAATACAACCTCACTGCCTTTGGTGGGTCTGTGAAGATGTGGCTAATTTAAATTTGATAAACAAAGATATAGATATGAGTGAAATTTGGAACGCTCCTTCCAAACTGTCATGCTTTACTGTAATAAAAGAAGTCGAAAAGTTAGAAAAAATGCGAAAAAATTACTAGATAGAGAGAAAAGGTTGTGCAGCAAGAAAATTCCCTTTCTACATAAGCACTTTGGGGCAGATCTGCATTTTTGATGTTCGTTTTCAAATTTGTGTCTTGACATACAAGATGTGGTAAGAAATAGAAATTTTTCTTTTAATATGAGAATTATTCTTAAACCCAAAATGAATAATGGATTCCACTTACAAGTTTCTTCATATTCAAACATTTTGACTTGACTGTATTGCTGCCTACTTTGTTTCCCCATGTCCTGCAAAGCAATATGCCTAAAAATGGTAGATATTTTGTTCTCTCTCTTTTCATTCCTGTGTAGAACTAGGCAGTATTCCTTACTCCAGAACTTTTCCTCAGTACTGGAAAACTTGCATATGCAGCATTATGGAAAAAAAATCACCTTTATTCAAAAGACTATGAAATTTAAGAGTTTAGCTTCAGGCATCCACTTTTTTCAAGATGAGCTTCAAACTCACTTTGATTAATTCTGTGAAAGTGCACACTGGATGCTTTTCCAAAATTGTGCAGTTCCCATTTTTACCTCATGTAGCTGCATTTTGTGAAAGAAGAGCGTGCACTTTACAGAAAACCATAATACAAATCTATTTTCAATAAAAGGAATGAAAATTGTATTAGAATGAATAAATATATTGTTAATCTCTTTCTCCTAGGCTCTTTTCATTTGATTGGCACTTTTTTTCAATCTCTTTCTTCTTATTGTGTTTCTTTGCCATGTGCAAGTACTCTATCAGTGATCTCTGCACACACAGTGAGCAACAAACAGCATCATATCTAATCCCCTGTCTGATTACTCTGTACATAAAGTCTAACATTTCCCACTATAAAGTAATTGGATGAATTGATCCACCTTTTCAAGGTCAGGCAGGCTTATATTGGTTGTCTGACTCTGAAAGCATTTCTTTTCATGTTATGCTTAAACAACTTGAACCCAACAAACTTATGCTCTGTTCAATAACCTCTGCCATGAGCTGTATCATCTATTTTTAAGAGTCAACATGGTATTTCAGCAGCAAAATCAAGTGACATACTTGAAGACTTTGACTGTACTGCCTCTACTTTTATTTACATATATATATATATTTGCAATCTGTCATGCTCAAGCTTGGAGTATTGGTTTGCAGTTACTGGCCTCCATTCTTCTTGGCAGCCTCACAGGAAAGGAGTGATTCTGGACAGGGAAAAATGTATTTCTACATCAAGTGACACTATTTATCCATATCACATGTATATCAAAAAGCTATTATGAACTCAAGGGGCACAACCAGATGCTAATTCTGAGTATTCTAAGGTGATGGTTCAGTTTTGCCCTTCTGCTGGAAATACACTAGTCAAATAACACAAAATCCTAAGAGTTAAATAACACAAATGTCCAAGAGGCCAATAGCGTATAATGGACAGTTTTCACTTGAAAAGCAACATTTTTTTTCCCCCAGACAGTCATCACCCTGCTGTGTGTAAAGTACTGCATTGCCCTCACTAGACTTCTGCAGTTTTGCTCCTCGATCCTTTGATAAACAGCAAAATGCACTTTACCTGCACAGGGGAAGAGCAAGATGAGGTGCAGAGCACTGCATGAGCCATAAGCTCAGCCCTGTTGCTTTGGGAGCAGGCTCTTCATAAGGCATGGATGTCAGTCTGCTCCACAGAGAGTGCAGAAATGCTTCTTACATTAGAATTTGTGAATGAAGCACGGGACGTTGCTCCCACTGAGCAGAAGAGCTGCTTGGTTTGTCAGTGCTCATCCAGCTGAACTGTATTTCTTTTTTTGGCACAAAATCCAAAGTCATGAATTTTGCTGTGAGTCACCAATTTGCTGTGAGTCACCAATTGCTGTATTGTCACCAATATACTTGTTTTCCCTAGAAATCAATATAAGGAAATCCTTGAGAACTTTGCACACAGATGTCTGTAGAAGGGTTACTGCTGCCAGGTTTTTCCAACGTGTCAAATAATCTTTGTATAATTTATAAATGATAACAAAGCAATCAGGCCACTTTCATAAAAGCCCAGTGATACATAATTTAGCTGAATCTGAGGATTAGAATTAATTGTCTCTCTTTGTTCCAAGTTCTAAATCTTAGTAAATGATTCACTGCTTGTCATTACAGCTTAATATTTGCATGAAATCACAGTTTAACTGGCATAATTTAACAGCAATTAAAAAGCTATTTAATCGTCATGCAAATTGGCATGAGGGGCCTTGAGAATGAAGCGTGTTTGAGGGTTTCTTCTGCATTTGCAAGGGGACAGCCATATACTTTCAGACACCTCTATCATAATTGATAGTGGTTTTCCTATTCACTGAAATGTGAATGAACAATAACATATGTTTTCTCTTACAACGGAGGATTAAGTCCCAAGTCATGACTATAACAGCCATCGCTCTCTAGTACAACTGAAAAATATTTTTAAAGTGTATTTTATTTATTGCATTGGTTCTTCTACAGATGTCATCTGCATATAGTGCAGCAAAAACCTGAGAGAAAATTAAAATTCAGAAAGCCAGACAAAACTCACCTGTTGCCCAGATTCACATCAACTCCTATTTGGGTGTGCAAAAATTGATGAAATAACATTAAAAAAACCCCACTGAGCTGTGATGACCCATTGTCATAATATCTATAGCTATATCAGATATAAGTAAATTATGTATCCATAGTACATAATCTAAGCCAGTTTTAAAACACTGACTCCAGTCCTTCAAGCAATTACACACATGCTTAGTTCTAAGTACTTGACTGTTACCAATTAGTTCAAGGGGATTACTGATCCACTTTAAGTTATGCACATATGTAAGTGTGATTAAGGCTCATCCTCCATATTCCTAAAACTCTTCATTGGTTTTAACAGTGGGAATTTGTTAAGACCAATCATTACTTAATTCTCACAGCATGACTTTAGAGGAAACATAATTATTGCTGTCTTCTGAACACAAATAATAAGTGAAGCTGAAGTATTCAGTGCTAGTTTTAGCTTGTTCTGGTCTCAGGAGTGTTTTCCAGAGTAGCCAGAACCATCAGCCTCAGTGGTTTTGTGGGAAGTTTGGTGATTTCTAGATCTGAGACACCCTAAGGTTGTAGGGGCTTTAAGAACACAGCAGCCCATTCAAGGTTGTACCTTCCTGTTTGCCACACCACTGGATAATGAAGTATCAATAGAAGGAGTTGAATTTATAAATGCTCACATACTGAAGGTATTCAAATGCTTCAGTTTACACTTAGAGTAAGGTCACAAAGAGGAGGAAGGGAAAACTCAAAATATTCCCTGACACCCTGAAAATTGCAACTTACAGGTACAACTTTGACCCGACAGGTCCCAGAAATACCAGTCTTCAGTACACATGAGCCACATACTGTTCAGCTAAATATTCCTTGAGATGCTGAAATACAACAGATCTTAACTGTTGAGGACCTTTTTGGCTATTGAACTCTGGGCAGATACATAAATTAATAAATACTCATACATTCAAAAGATTTTAAGCTTTCTTGTCCACTAAAAAAACCCCAAAACTGAAACATTCTAACACATCCAAATCTTTTAATTACTAAGTGCTTGAAACCCAGCAGCTAACTCATAATTTAAATTAGGGCAAAAAAAATTGTAATGAAAACATAGTCTCAGTTATTAAAAGTTAAATATCAGAAAGAAAAATGTAACTGAACTACAGTTCACAGAAAAGCTTAATGTTTTTGAGTTCCCATTATCCTCCCCACACCATACAGTATTTTTCTTTACAAGCTTTAGCATCCACATTCATGCCACATAAGTAAATAAACAACATCACTTGAAAATGTTGGTGAATAATGGACTTTTTCTCTGCAGCTGTTATTGGCTCTTTCCTGCATTAAAATTAGTATTCATTTTTGCTGATATCTGCAGGTAGAACTCTATAGATCTTTAATACTGTATGGTTTATTAGTAAAATGTAACATATAGTAATATTTTCTATTCTAGTATTTGGGGTAATCTTTGATAATTAAACACACTTGAATATATGGACTGCATTCAGTAGTTGCATATTTCAGAACCACTCATGGACCTGATTGTCTAAACTGCTACGCTTTGTCAAATAAATAGTTAAAGTTTGATAATCAAATCAGTGTATCAGTGCAGGAGTAATTTCAGATCTTAAGGGGAAAAAAAAGGAAGTGACTGATTACAAAAAAAAAAGTATATTTTAAACTATTTTTGTTCAGAGATTTGAGATCCTGATTTGTGTGCAAAATGTTAAGAAGAGGAGCTTTGATATTTTTGTTTTCCTTCCTAAAGCAAAGGTCTGATGATTTATCTGACCATCTTTTAGGCACAAGGTCTTGTTCTTACGCTACAACTTGTGAAACTGGAATTTACATCAGTATTTTGTTTTGTTTGTTTAGTTCTTCTCTCATTGTCTTAAAGTTTTACAAAACATATTATATTTTAACCACCTGACTCTCATCTTTACTGTGCCACTCCATTTGTTGAGTTCAATACCCTCTGTGTAAGAATTATCTGGTGTCATTTGCAGATGTTTCTTTTAGCCTCTCATTCTGCTGAAGAGAGTCTGCAGTAATGAAAAGCTCACTCCAACTTTGACCAGTGTCTCAACCAAAACTTTGTGCTTAAGTGCTGTTGGCAGGGTGTATAAGTCATCAAAAAACGCAAAGCAAGCTGAAATTTTTCAAAGCTCTGACAAGCATTGGCCAAGCATTGCATGTGCACCGTGATTTTGTTGAGGGTTGGGAATATAATGCTTCCTCAACTCATTCAGCTCAAAAACCCCAGGGGGTGGTAGTTGAGTTTACCAAAGTCCTTGTACAGAGATCAAAATCTACAGTATAAGGCCTTGCATTTTTCCGTCTGCGTTTCCTACATAATTTTGGTGGGCACATTTGGAGAATATCTACACATTTCTTCTGAAAACTGTGCCTCTGTAAGTGCTTGGTTGGAACATGTTAAGTGGAAAAAGAAAAATACAGTAAGAAATGAAGATAAGATTATTCAAACATCCTTTAACAATTTCTGCCTTTCCTTCACCCCTTCATTAACCATTAGGTGGTACATTTCTTCCATCAGACTGTGGAAACTGATATAGAATCACAGCATTATAGAATCACTAAGGTTGGAAAGACCTCCAGGATCATCGAGTCCGACTTTGGACCAAACACCACCTTGTCAGCAAAGCCATAGCACTGAGTGACACATCCAGTCATTGCTTGAACACTCCCAGGGTATTTAATTCCACCACCATACTAGGCAGTCTGTTCTGATGCCTCACCACCCTTTCTGTGAAGAAATTCTTCTGATGTCCAACCTGAACCTTCCCTGGCACAGCTTGAGGCCATTTCCTTTTCTCCTGTCACTTGTTACCTGTGAGAAGAGGCCCAACCCCCACCTGGCCACAACCTCCTGTCAGATAGTTGTAGAGTGATAAGGTCCCTCCTGAGCCTCCTCTTCTCCAGGATGAGCCCCCTCAGCTGCTCCTCAACACTTGAGCTCCAGACCCTTCCCATCTCTGGACACGCTCCAGCACCTCAGTGTCTTTCTTGGGGTGAGTGGCCCAGACCTGGACACAGGATTTGAGGTGTGGCCTCACCAGGGCCAAGTACAGGGGGACAATCTATATACATCTATATAAAACCCCAGATGATTTTCACATGATCCTACACAGCAATTCAGCAAACAGCTTAAAACTCCATGGACATACCTCGCTTGTCACGGGATCCATGGGAAATGGGTCACTCGTGGTTCACCTGACAGTGCACAGGCAGCTTTGCCACCTGCTTCTTAGCTGAGATTCCCCCTGCACTCTGCCTGCTGCTGCAGCTCTCTGCAATCCTCCCCACAGTCCAAAACTTGCTTGTTCTCCCACTTGGTGGTCATCCTGTTAGACCTTCAGCTTGCAAGGGTGATGTCTTCACTCTTACACTGATGCTGATGAGGTGCCAGGTGGGAAAGAAAGAAAACTTGTAAAGTGTCTCTTGTGCCTAAATAGTCTTGGCCTGTTGCCACCTCACTCTGTTAATGAACAGCAGCAACGAAATCCCTGGGGATAAGCAGTGAAGGAGAGAAAAAAAAACATCTGGCACTGCACAACTAATACAAACAACTTTACCTTTTGTAGCAATTCCAAGGCTGTTATTTATTTATTATTCAATTTGTCTCTTACGAAGCATCAAAGGTTATAAGTCTGAGAAAAGCCTACGTTTCTAGACATAAAATGGGGATATAAATTTTGTGGTTAAAGCCCTACCACAACATCAAGAGATATTTAGTACAAATTTGCTTTATCAAGTCTGAGTTTGACATTCCCAACTCATTTTTGCATTGCCTTACATTATTTCTGAATTAATTCTAATTTATTTAGATTATTTTGCTTTTTGTGTTCTCACCCATTTATTATTCCTGCTTAATTTTCAGGGATTGTGTTTAGATAATTTTTATTTTTTCCTTGGAATTTGTTATTGAAACATAACTCTTCCATCTTCTACATGCAAATGAATGCCTTAAAATGAATTTTTTTTTTTTTCATTTTACTTTTTCTCTCCAAAGCTGAGGCTTAACAGGTTTTCCCATCCCCTACAGGGCCACCCTCTGCTCCAAGGAACGTGGTTTTCAACATTAACGAGACGGCCCTGCTGCTGGAGTGGAGCCCCCCAAGCGACACGGGGGGCAGAAAGGACCTGACTTACAGCGTCACCTGTAAGAAGTGCGGGGCGGATGCTCAGCGCTGTGAGATGTGCGGGGGCGGCATCCGCTTCATCCCCCGCCACACGGGGCTCACCAACTCCTCCGTCACCGTGCTCGACTTCGTGGCGCACGTCAACTACACCTTCGAAATCCAAGCCACCAACGGGGTGTCGGAGCTGAGCTTCTCTCCCAGGCAGTTCACGGCCATCACCGTCACCACGGACCAAGATGGTAAGCCCCCGTTACACGTGTCACCTGTGAGCTCGTTGTGGAGATCCCTTTCTGTCTCTGGGTCAGCGTGAGGGTGTTTTGCAGCTTGCTAAATGTTTTTTAAGTGCTTTCCCTAAGGAATTTCTGCTTCTGCCGAGGAGGGCAATAAATGCTTTTGGCAGCTGGCCCTTGGCCCCATTACACAGGACACAAAGCCGTACCAGCTGTCTGTTAATGGTTCATCACAACTGGAGTCCGTCTGGTGCTTTTGCAGTTTCAGTTTTGCAAGAGTAAAACACCAGAAGTTGTCCATTAAAATTTCCCAATTCCAAGGAAAAGTAATAGTGAGCTCACTTCCTTCAGTATGCATGTTCCCAAGTGCTAATTCAGCACACCTCACTGTAAGATATTTCAACATCTGTATGAGCCAGGTGAGGTATCCTAATTGTTCCTTTAATTGGGAACTTTGCACTATTGTTTTGAGCTTTTTCTTCCCCCCCCCCCATTTCAGTTTGAATTCACACCCAAAGCGAATCTTCACGAGAAACACAGGAAACTAAAAGAGCTCTATTTTTTGTTTATTTCTGCAACTTTTTTCTCTTCCATCTTTAGAAGTGCTTACTATGCCAGGAAACAGCATCACAGGTTACCAACAATGCAAACTATATAGCAATGTTCTCTTCTGGTCTGTGTCACAGTACACAAGAAGGTTATTTCAAAATTATCCCTTGCTGACATTTGTTCCAGAAATGGTTGTCACCTGCTGTGCAGTGACATTGCAACTGCAGCTGACATGTTTTGTGGAGAACAGGAACTGAACTGGCAAAACTACTGTTCTGAGCACAACACATTTGATAATATGATTCTCTTGAGTAAAAGTGCTAATTTTTGGGAGGATCCTGTTATGTCCCACTTGCAGGAAGGCTCTGGGTTCTTTCACTGCTCAGCCTAGCAAAAATCTGCTTACCTGTGTGTCTGGGATGAGTAGGTTTTTGATGAGTAAGTAATGACTTGTTTGCCTTTGGGCATACAAAAAATCAACAGCTTGCTGTGATCATGGTGATGATAATGACAGCAATGGTACTAATAATATTCATGAAAATGGCTTAGAAAAAGCACTAAAACTACTCGGTGTTCATGGGATGGGGGTAACAGCAGAGCTAATTATTTAAGATGCCTAATGATATATAGTGAGAATTGCCTTGAGCACTGAAGCTGTGGGTCACTTGCCATGTCCCTTTTCCTTTCTCAGTATAGGAAAAAAGCAAGGTGCTGGGAAGAACTGTATTTACTTACAGGAAGAACCCCTGTGTATACCTACTTTTAGATGTTTTGTTAACTGGCATTAAATGGAAGTAACCAGGAATGCTCATGTGGAGGTCACCAGTGATATGGTTTATTTTTAAACTGCCTGACAGTTGTGTGAACAGCTTGAGATATGGATTTAAGTGGTGGGCTTTTAAAATAATAATGTCTTTTGCTGTTGTCTGTCCCTACTTTAAGGATACAGATTTTCTCTAAAAACAGGGAAAATGTTTTGATAATTTGTGACATACTGGCAATGAACTCTAGTGTGGGGTGCTTGCATTCCCTATAATAATTCTCATATTACTAAAAATGCTATTTGAAGGGCTTCAGAGAATTTAAGACCAGATTTGCAGAATTATTTGTGAGTTTATTTGGATATAAAAAGACAGCTTAGCAGGAGAAAGCATTGTAATAAATGAAATGGAGTCATCTATAAAACGTAGTTAAAAAGATAAAAGCATTTTTGTAGATCATAGACTGTTCAGTTGTATAAAACCATAAACATGGTAACTATATATTTAGAAGCAAAAGAAAAAATTAAAACCTTGTATGAAATGTGGGAGAAAGTTAATGGAGTTTTTGTTTGTGGAAGTTAATGAGAGAACAATTAACATTTTTTGTCAGTTACTTTTAGTCATAAATAAGTGATTTAAAAAAAACTATGCTATCTGATCTCAGAAAAGTAAGCTGTAGGATTAAAGCTTCAGAACATTGCACTGTTGCAGTCCTCCCTTAAAATATTTAATAATCTTTCCTTATAATCTTAATTATGCTGAAGTGGACAGTGCTTATTGCATCGTGCTGCAAGTTTGTGCACATATTCATGGAAAACAAATATCCAAGGTCAAACATGTGACATGACAACCAATCAAAAGTATATTACATTATACAAGGACTGTATTACTAAAAGTAATTGGTTTAAAACAGGTTTTTGCTTTTGATGTGTGTCTAATATGAAAGTTCTAGATCTGTAATGAATTATACCTACACAACATATTTGTCTTATGTTCATACTTCCTTTTTATATATAATCTTTTCATACATAACAGCTTTAATGTTTCTGGTGTACACACTGCATGAAGTGCTGGCCCTCTTCACAAATATATAAATTGTTTCCTTCAATTGTCATATCTTTGTTAAGAGTATAGAACAATATCTTCAGCTATTGTAAATCCAGAGCATTAGCTACAATAATTTACAGTGGCTGAAGATCTGGCATTTTACTTTCTTTTACCATATTGGATTTACTTCCCTCTAGTGGCCTTTTGGGTGGTTTATGTGAAATCAGTAGATTCTGCTTTAAGCATGCAAGTAGTAACTTGTTCTTCAGGGGGTTTTCTCTCTTTTTGGAGAACAATGTTGTTGTTAGCACTTGGCTGAATGAAGTCATTCAGTGGACTGTGTCATTCAGTGTCCACAGTTCTGTGGACATCCTTAGGAAGTGAAGAATTGTGTTCTGCCACATTGGTGAACAGAGCAGTCTGAGAGCATCAGAGAGGGAGAAAAAATGCTGACAGGAGACGTGGACTAATTAAAAGTGATTAAAGTTCATCCTTATGCACAGAGTTCTACCACAGCTAGTATTAAAATCTTAACTGCCTGCTCATGCAATCACAAGTATCAGCAAGATTAAGCACCCTACTCTTCTTTAACAGTGACAAGAAACAGACTGAAGTAAAGTAGCACTTTAAAAAGGCTTTGCAAGCTGCACCTCAAACCTCCCTGCATTTCCACACCTGGTCAAATACTGAAAAAAATTACTAACATTAATATGAATGAGTCATGTAAAATATTTTTCTTTAATTTTATACAAGTACTCACAAATTGGACATCCGTGTTTTTGGATTTTTTCCCCCTTGGCTTTGTAAGGAAACTAAATTTCTGTAGTCACATTGTCAGGCACCACAAAGAACGGCGAACCCATTAGCCAATATAGGTTGGATAACAGTGCAGAAGAGTCAACAGAATTGTGGAAAATGGTCACTTAGGGTCACTGGGTTGCAAAGCAACATGAAGCTTTGCTTTGTGGACTGACCACCTGGCCTGTCTGCTGATTATCCTGTGAAAAAAAGAACAGACACAGTCCTGTGCCATCACAGCACTGCTGTGTCTGTCCAGCAAGTGAGGCAAGCAAGGATGAAGTGGACGTGTTGGGGACCAAGATGATGCTGCTGGAGAGATGAGGGGAGCGAGTTACATGAGACACTCGGGTAGCTTTGTTTCAAAATTATTTGAGATACCAAAATAATCCGTACTTCAGATTCAGGTAAATGGGCAGACAAATACAATGAGATTCTGCTCAGAAAAGCACTTAAGCGAAGTTCCCGTTGGAGGAAGGACATTTGCACATCTTAAGCGCTTTCCCAAATCACCGCTGAGGTAATTTGTAAACAACTGAAAGAGAAAACTTGTTTTCACAAAAGGCCTCGTCAAAAAATGTTTCTCAATATTATTGTTCAGAAAAGTGCCTGGATGCTTTTTCTTGATAGGAGAGAGAAGTTTTATTCAGCAGTAAATATGCTGAATACAAAGTAACTGTAGTCAATCGACTTTAAATCATTGTGTGAAGAAGCAGAGAATTATGTGCTGAATTGTAATTTATGTTTCTCTTATGACTAATGGAAGGAGAGATATAACTTTCACTATGTAACTTTCTGAGCGTGCCAGAGTCTGCACTGCCTAAAGAAAATTCAGAAGTACTTGAGTTTTTTCATGCATAATTAAAGTAGTAAATAATAAATAATTAAGCAAAACAGAACTTAAAACACTAGTTCCTCTTTCCAAATAGCAGTCCATATAGGCATTCACTCAGGGTGCATTCAGATGCTCTACTCTTTGAGAACAGAGGGGGTTTATCATTACACTCCAAAGAGGGGGAGTGGAGTCATGAGACACACCCCAAGAGCATGTTTATACAGACAGACAGTGGCCTGCTCCACTTCAGGCCACCACTTCACCTGTGCTCCTGAGGAGCAGGACTCCATAGCTGCAGGGTTTCTCTGGCTGAATGGTTTCCTCATTGTCCACCTGCATCTTCACTGCATGGTGTGGGACTCCCCACTGCAGTCCCAGCTTCCCTGTCACCTGCAGGTCCCACAGCAGTGACCTCCCCTGAAGTCACAGCCCAGACATGGGGCACTTCACGGTCATCGTTCCCTTCATGGGCTCCTTCCACGTGACTTTCCTGCCTGATGGAAAGTTCTGCACTGAGAGTACTCCTACTGCTGTTGCATCCTGGAAACCTCTCCTCTCAGTTCTGCAGTCTGTGGGTGGCCTCTGTGATATCGAAGACTTTCTACCAGTCAACAGAATCTGAGGCACAAGATTCTACACTGTGGGCACATGCCCTGTCACTTATTAAAGCCCTGTCTCGTTTTTCTATGCCTGTCCAGTGTTGGCAGCTGAGATTTTCAGGAAGTCTCTGAAACTGCAAATCTGTCAGGATTCCTTTGTCCAATACATCTTATTTAACATGAGCCACTGGCAGATACGTCCTAGGTGAGAAGATGCTTCTTAATCTGATAGTAGAATCTTGCCAGCGTTTGAAAGGGACTGCCTTTTGCTTAATTCCCTTTTCCAAGTAAGTCATGGCTTATTCCTTGTATTCCTGTGTAGATGGTCCCTAGGAAGAGCAACCTTTTATCACTCTGAGCTTTGGGAAGTGAGGAATGCATGGAAGGATTTCCATGTTTCTTCCGGGAATAAACATGGTCATATGACCATGAATTAGTGGCATATAGCATTATAATCTCAATGTAGATGGTGTGAGTGGTTAAGAGCTTCCTCTGACGGTCATTCTGTGTCTCCATAGCAGTACCAGGGCAGTTTATCAGGATTAATCCTTCTTCTGATGACACTATAGTCTCAGGATCCTCACTGGCATGGCAGGGCAGTTGCCTGTTCACTCATTCTAAATTGCTTCCCAGAGCAGCATCTGACTTTCACCTTAATCAAAAGTCAACTTTCCTTGTACTTTCCCTGAGTCTCAAATCTCTACAGACGTAATTGTCCTTTGTAACTTTGAAGTCAAGAAGGCTTCTCTTTTCTTAATGACATGATGAAGGCCTGTGAACCATCTTTTAAATTGCTTATGTTAATGGCTTATAAATCCACAGGAACAGCTATTTCTAATCACTGATTATCAGAAAAGCAGGTTGCATTAAAGCCTGATACCAGTCACAAAACAACTTCCATCAAACATTGCCAGAGCTCAAGCCACAGGAAAGAAAGAATATGAAATTTTCATAGACAATAAATAAATAAGAGATTTAAGGCATTTGTTTGCTTGACAACTGCAGCTGTATTGATATTCTGCCAAACACTGTACTGTCATCAGTGCTGCTGGTGCTACTTGTGGGAAAGAGTGGGAGAGAACATCACCTTGTGGTTAACTGGCTAAGGACAGTCTGTAAATGCCAGTGAGAAGACAGTGAAGAGGGATTACTATTCTTAAAAAAAGTTTGAGATTTATACTCTCCATTTTAAGTCCCTTCTGGACAATACATTTAAACAATACATTTTAAAAAGGCATTCAGCATTACACAATTAGCCCCAGATTTTCAACTGCTGGTCACCTGTGCAAAGTTGCACAAGTTTTTCCTGATGTTTCTTTAACATATGCCTGATTAGAGTAATAATAGGGGGGAAATCAGTTTTAAAGCCACCTTGATTTTTTTTTTCATTACAGATATGTTTTGGTGGGGGGTTTTGTTGTTTTTGTTTGTTTGTTTTTTGTTTGTTTTTGTTTTTGTTGGGTTTGTTTGTTTGTTTGTTGTGCTTTTTGGGTTTTTTTGTTTGTTTTTTTTCCTGCTGGAAAATATTGCTGGTCAACCATTTCTTTAGTGAAGCAAAAGTCAACCCAGTTTCATTTGCTTTCATCTCCCACACACCAGTGTTAGCCACAAGTGACTGAGTCAACGCAGAGCTTTTAAGATATGTTTCTGTAAGTTACACAATATGAGGAGAACAAAACTAACTTTTAGTTTGAAGTAGGAGGGGAAAAAGGTTGATCAATACTGCATTTTCCCCACAATTTACTCCCAGTGTGGCCTTTCAGTTCTCACAATAGTTTCTTTCCTTGCAGAGCACACTATTAATTACAGCAATTGGCAGTTTGTCTGTGACAGGCATTTTCAGCAAGGTTGTGATTTAAGTTGTAGCCAATGAAGTGCAATGTCCAAGTGCTGCAACAATTTCACATTTAATAATAATACTTTATTTCAATTTATGGAGTAACTTGGGAAATAATCATTATGGAGAAATTGATAGGCATACAGCACTGGGATAAGAAATACACCTTTATTTTGTTTGTTCCTCTTGTAGTCAGCTGCTGTGAAGGGCACTCAGCACATTGAATAAGGCCCCAAAAAATGAGATGTGTATTCATTGACTTTGGCAATTTGACCTAGAATGTCAAATATTATTGGTGCTATCTTCATGCCACTCTGCTGAGAAGCATGTTAGAATAATTAAGCACATGTTAGTTATCTGGGTGTTCTTACAATGAATGATACATAGTGAGAAGAATCACTATTGAATATTCTAGTCAAGGTAGAGCACAAGGTATTTCAGATATAACCTGGTGAATTAGGAGCTCCTGCTACAAATATTAATCAACCAGCTTGGCAAAATCTTCAGAGTTACATTAAGAACCTTCTGTTTTCAAAGTTTACCTAAACATTTCTGCAAGATATTTCATTAAAAAAACAAACAAAACAAAACAAACAAAAACACAACACAAAACAAAACAAAAAACCAACCAAACAAAAAACAACAACAACAACAAACCAAGCAAAGAACATCATCAACAACAAAACAAATGCAACTCTGCTGCTCCCATTACATGACAAGGGAAATGAAGACTTGTGTTGCACTCTTGGCAAAAGGAGTGATTTTGGTCAAGGGCAGTAAAGGAAGCGATTCATCACAACTAGTCCATCTGAAACAAGTTGTGGGTTTAGATGCCGAGACTTTCAAGTAGATCTTTAGGAAAGAGTGTTCAAAATGAAGGACATGAGGAATTACAAACCACTTCCCATAGTGTTTGCTGTGGGGTCTCTAGAGCAATTGTGTTGGGAGTAGGTTCCTCCCATTCATTTGCTTCTTAAAAGGAGTTTCTTCATTCCATTCAACAACTTCTCCTTCCACTTCCATGACTCTTCCACATGTATTTGCCTTAGCTCACAGTTTGGAAATAGTTTTAATTTATATACAATAATGGCACTAAGTTGCTCACTCTGGTTAAGAGCAGACTCAAATGTACCTGCTTTCCTAAGCTTTAGAAGTTTATTTATTTTACAGCTCTGTTGGCAACAAGATAATATTTCTAACATGCTTTTACCTTTTTCTTCCCAAACGAACACTGAGAAGTGTCTGTTTATTGCCTTCATATCTGTGTTGCATGTTTAGATGTTTTGCTACTCTGTGAAAATTTATACTGTCTCCTGTGAACAAAAAATAAAGACTGCTCCTCTGAAAAGATTACGGTAGCCAGGTTATTCACACTTAATATTTGAGCCTGAATCCAAGTCTGACAGGGATGAGACGGGGTGACAACCAGTGTCAAGACTGGGCATTGTTGGCATTTCCTTCTTGAAATAGCAATAACAACTTGGACATTAAGCCAGACACTATTTTAAAACTGAAGTCTTAAAGCAAATATTTACAAGGATATTTACTGGATAAAAATGCAAGTTAGGCCCAGGTCAGCTCATGTTCCATGAACATTCCTGTGGTCTCCTTTACTCTTGCATAGTTCTTTTCCCTCCATCCACAGTGCTTGGATAAATAGTCACAACTTTCCTGCTGAAGTTAATGGCAAACCCTACAAATTGCTGCAGTGTTAATTAAATCTCATTCTTCTTTGGATTAATTTGCATTTGTAAGAATTCTATTTGTGCTTAGTGTGTCTAATCCAAAGTTATATTTTTAAAATTTTATTTTCCAGATTATTTTAAATAATACATGCAACAGCTTCTTAATCATGTGCTTGGTCTATAATTGTGTTGGAGTGTGTAGAAATTAATGAGCATTATCTAAGTGACTTATAAATTCTAGGTTGTTATACACAGCAAACAGCTGATGTATGTTCCTGTAAACTGCTACGAAATTGTTCATCCAGTTTCCAATACTGCATTTTACAGTTTAGAAATAAATTATCACTACATGATATTGACCCAAATTTGTCTGGAAAACAAATTGTCTGATTCCAGTGACTGGTTCATATATACATAATACTAAACTCAAGCTTCCATTTTTCTCCTGAATTAGATTGTTCCCCTAAAATTATCTAACAATTCTTTCTTTATTCCTGCAGTTCAAGATCAATGAGGATTGAAAAAAAAATTTACAGGGTAGGGTAAATGGAGTAATGGGATTCAGGAAATCCAGTAAATCCAGTGTGTAGTTCAAGGATGAAGGGCTGTCTATCAGCAGTAGGGCAAATACGAGTTTGTCTTTTCCCTCAACTCATACATTTTTCTGTCAAGCTAAAAATACCATTTACTAATTAGGCATGAGATTAAATTTTTGTATCTTATTGCCATATATTCACAGATATGATTTATTCTAAAGGGAAAAATATTTTAACTGATACTTAGCATCCCTCTACGCCAGTTTACAGAAAATATCGATTTCAGCTTATAAATAATGCAACTCTGACTAGAATATGAACTCTTCAGAGAGCACAAATAGAGAAAATCACATTTTTCTAACATTGTGTTAAATGCCATTTATCTTTTAAAATGCTTGCTTGTAATTGGAAGTGAATTTTGTCTGGTCAAGTCGACAGCGTGTTTCAAATCAGTACCTTGTGACTGCAGAGTGTATTAACCGAGTTCCCTGGTGTGCATTATCTGGGGGCTGGGAGATAATCTTCAGAGTTGTCTGCATTCCTGTCCCTGACCTTTTCCTGAAACAAATCAGGTTCAGTGGTGCCAGTTTTTGCAATACTGAAAAATTGCTAAAGCTCAGGTTTTTGTTTGTGAGGAAGCTGAATTGCATTGAGAGCAGTTGCCCCCAGGAGCTGGTGGAAAGGGGAGCGAGCTGTGCCCCAGCAGCTCCGTCCAGCTCGGCGGTCCCACCCAGGCACCAGCACCCAACAGGAGCTACAGGGGCCCAGTCCCACCCCAGTGTGCCCAGTCCCACCCCAGTGTGCCAGTGCAGTTCCAGACAGCTCTGTGGACCCGCTGCAGGGCATCTTGGTCTGGTCTGCTGGTTATGTCACATCTCTTTCTTTACCTTCTCCTTTTACAGTGTTTGCTTTGCTGTTGGCACAGCTGCTTTGTAAAGGTGGCCTGACACTTCTAGGCAAGAGTCAGAGATCTGAGCTGGGGAACCATTCCAAAAGGAAATCAGGAAAAATCAGTTCCAATATTATTCTTCCCTATTCATATGTATGGTAACATTGTGGATAAACCTGATCAATAGTCTTCATATTCTCATAAACATAATAAGTAAACTCTTTTAAGCAGCACTGTAAAGAACTCTCTTTTTTCATTCTAATATGAAGGTTGTGTTGTCAAACATTAAGAATGTTGCTTTCTCATGCAGTTTTGAGGAGAATAAGACTAGCAGGTTCAAAAATAATTTGAGTGGGTGGAATATGTGTCAGTTTTTATGAGCAAATCACTATTCAGTCTCCGTTGATGAATGATTAAAATTAATTAAAATATCAATCTGGATTCCTTGTATAACTAATGATATTTGAAGGATTAAAAAAATATATATAATATATAGTTTTGTTTCTATATGCATATATGCATATATTATAAAATATTTTAATGTATATGTAAATAATGATTTTATGGAAATAATAATTTGATAGTCTAATACAAAATACAGATTAACATGCTAACATTTTCCCATTTGCTATAAGAAAATATCATTTTATTTTATTGAAATATTTTGATAATTTTGCAATGTTTTCATATTGATCAGATTTATACATGAGGTACATTTCTATGTAACACTAAAATTCCATTTTTAATGCGACTACATGAGAATTACAAAAAAGCTTATAGATGAGATGCACTCCATTCCTTACTCCCTAAATTACTTTATATTTAAACTGTCTTCCTACCTTTCTGTTCAGTATTTGCAATGGCAGGCGTTTTAATATGTCCAATCTGAATTCGTCAGTGCTGTGATGAACACTTAAAAGATGTAGAAAATAAAGAACTGAATTCCAAGAAATTGGGTGCTTCTTACACAGTTACTGATGCCCCGTGGGTGCCCCTCTGGGCTTGCACAGGGAGGAAGGGAAGTGTGGCATCATTCCTGCAGGAGTCCTGGCTTTTCCATGGAATCAGGTGCCACTGAGCTGAAGGAAGGCACTGGAAGCTGCAGTTTGCTGAGCCCCTTAGTGTAGCGGTCGGGCACAGTCCCCATTTGTGGGGGGGCAAACAGGAATGTTTATTGAAGTTACAAGATACAATATATGGGTTCAACGAGTAAATATTCATCTCAGGGGCTGGTTTTATGCTAAATATGGGAGGACATATTACAACTAGGAGATTACATTATGGTTGCTATGGAGGGCACTCAGGATGCAAGGTCAGAAGAAACAAAGGCACTTTATACATGAAGGTCCATCTGGTTTAGGGGGAGTACACAGAAGCCCACAAATCTTGTCAGCTGTAGGCAGCTTGGAGATACTGAGGCAGCAGATGTCAGCAGACTTGGTTGAGTTTAATCAGTCCTGGGATCCTCCCAGTACACTTTCCCAAGGCCTCTTGGACTTTCCAGTCAGCTTTCTTGAAGCCAAGCTATTTTTGAATTCCACATCTTGGAAAATAGTGCCCTGTCACCATGATGGTGAATGGAAACCACCTCTGTCTGCAGCTGCAGCCCCCAGCCCTGTCTCAGGCAATGCCTCTGGCTGGAAGTGTCCAACTCATGGCCAGAGGGGGTCACTGCCAGTCCTGGGTGCTGAGAGGAGTGTGGAGTTATGAGGGAGTCAATTATTGAGGCACTGTGGGCTCCAGGAGCTCTGCTAATCCTTGGTATGGGGTGAAACACCTGCAATAATGAGCTTTGCACTCCTGACCCTATTTCTGAATGGCCAGTGTTTTTGGCAGAATGCTTTGTTTTCCCTAAAGCTTAAAAAAATCAGTTTGTAGATGCTGGTTTGGGGAGGGGTGTTTTGTTCTTATTTCTACTTGGAAATTCCTGCTTCTCTGTTGTATGTGTTTACATATCTTTACAATAATTAAAGATTAAAGATTTAATAAGGGTAAATGTTGTTGCAGTGTACTGTTTGGACTCTAAAGCATGAAAAAAACTCCATTATTCCAAATTACAGCAATGTATTATAATCCTTGTAAAAACTGCAATATTTGCAACAGAAAGCAAGAACAGCCCAGATTTGTTTGCAGTAATACAAATACTCCAGTTTTTAATAGAAGAGATTCTTTGATTTCTGGTGAATTTCACAGCCATTTCTATGCAAAACAATACAGTCATTTATTTGAGAAACTGTTTTTACATAGCTACAAAGCATCAAATATTAAATTCATACACTGAAATTGCTGCCAAAATCCTCTTTGATAAAAATAAGGCTCCGAATTAAATCACCAGGAAGTTTTTTAAGAAACCTCCATTCAAACTCACATTTTATGTTTTCCCACAGAATTGCTCACATTCCAGAAGGTTGGAATAAGTGTCTGCAGGTAAAACCATGTAGGGTATAACCACCCGTGAGGTGAGCGTGACTCCCTTGGAATGCAGGTATCCTACTTTTCAGACTTGGGAAAACCCAGAGTGTTCTGGAGAGTCCACTGGCAGTGAAATCATCCTTTATACACACCAAAAAAACCAAGAAAATCTGAAGAAGAAAAAATGTCTACTGGTAGCCCAGTATTGCAGTGGATTTATTTGGAAAATTCATCATTTCTGTATATGAGGAAAAATGTATATGATCAATACTCTAATTAGTACTGCTTTGCTATGTGGGATTTTTTTTCTTGAAACTTACTTCTGTGGGACATTTCATTAAAAAGTGCAGTATTCTCCTTTTGGCTCCTTTACTAAATGATGAACTGGGAAGGTAGCAGGGGAGGGGTAGATAATCCTATAAATTCAAGGAGCTAAAGAGAGACTGAAGAGAGAAAGAATTGACCTCAAATCATCTTGAGCTATTTCACAGCTAAAATGTGGCAGCAGCTTCAGTGTTTGGATTACATTAATGATACCAAAACTACTGAGTCACCAAAAGATTATTAATGATTTAAAAAATTGTAACAGTGACTTTCTAGGTGGAAAACTATGGTTGAGGAAAGGCTAGTAGGAAACAAAACAAAACATTCCCCCAAAATATCCAAATGAAGTATTTTTGGACATTTTTAAACTGTTTCCTAGTTTCCATTCAACAAGGTTGATCATTTGTTTCTTACTGTGCAATATAGAGCAGTATGGAATAATATGTGGACTTTTGCTCTCCTTTGCTCTGTTTTTCTGGCATGAGTGGGTGAGTGTTTTTATGACAGCACTCTACACAAGCATATGTGGATGTCTCCATTGAGTTTATTTTTTAAAACATTTATTTTAGTGCCTATGTTAGCATGTAATAATAGTATAAAAATATGTAGCTATCTATTTAACCTTTTTAAGGGACATAAAAGGCTTACAATTCAAATTAACTGCCCACTTACATATTGGACCAAATAATTCAGATTATTCATCTTCAAAGAAACATCACTGATATTTTTTTCACAGTAAATTTATATGAGGTGTGTTCTTCTGCTTACTAATTTGTCTTAAGCCTGTGGTATTGACTTCTAACAGTGAAATATCATCAGCTTTATCTAACAGTGAAATATCATAGATCAGTTGTCTTAGCAGAGAAAATACCCACTAACAACAATCAAACAGTCAGACAGTCCAGGGGCAGAGCTTTGTGCATGTTTCTTTAGGCTGATTCACTCACCTTTACTTGCCTTGCAGTATTTCTTGGCAACATAACATCAATAGTGCACTTCTGTCCAGGCAGCAGTGGCTTACTGCTGCAATAAAAAGTTACTCTGAGTGTTCAAGTGGCAGAAGAACTGTTTGAAGCAGTAAACTCCTTCTGTCAGGCAGCTGGGGTTTAGCTGGAGCACACACTGTTATAAAAGAGGTTTTCATTGATCTGAGTGGTTGCATTCTCAACTGTAGTTTATTTTCCCTCTGATTTTGAAATCCATAAATGTCACTCATAGCTTCGAGAAGGAAAATCATTGGCATGAGAGTTTAAATTAAAAGTGATAAATTGAGACTGTGAGTGACCACTGCCTCAGCCAAACACAAACACCATGACTGGAGCTCTAAACATTGCTGTGCTATTCATTTTAAATCAAGTGTGACAAATTAAGCTGGACGTTAATTGCTAGCTTGGAATAAAAACAGTGATGCTGATTGGAAAAATCATCATAAAACTTTTTTTTGTTTTGTTTTGGTTTTTTTACTTTGCAGTGATCCCATCTGACATACCAAAAATAAAAATTAAAAAAAAAATAAAATAAAAATTAGTCTGATTTTGAAAATGGGCATTTGTTGTGGGTAGATCTGTGGCAATAACTGTGTGTGTGAAGGTGACTTTCCTCTGAGAACTCGTTTGCCAGCTTAAAACTGTAAGAGTAAATTGAAAGATGCATGAGACATGGCTCTGCTTCTGCTGCAGGTTGTTGGGGTTAGGATATATATCTCTATCACTGCTGACTAGATACTAGAGTTGCTATCAACTGCTTTAGTGGCAGCAAGTGCCACGATGAGCAATTACTCATTAAGGGAGTGTGACCTTAAAAACCGAGCAAAGCTGTAAATCTCAAGTGGTCTCTCATTCATTTTACTCTGTGTCCACCATGCACAGACATAAAGGCAGTCACAACAATATTCAGGGATTCACAAGACAACAGTCCGAAAATCCTGATTTCATACTTGTTTGGGTATCAATGGGACTATTTCCCAACTCATCTTTTTTTTGTTTCTAGCAATGCGTTGCTTCCTTATTGGTAGTATGAAAAGGCCCTTGATAGTACATAAATTTATGAAATGTTCATCTGGTTGCCTCAGGTGAAAAACTGTTTTAAAGGAAAACTACAGATGCTCATTAATGCAAATGAATCTCCCTTCTAAACCAAAGACATGACTGTTTGAGGTTGAACATTTAAGAGAGCAAGAGTTAAAATTCAGTAAACTGTTAAAATAATTGTGTTGGGCTGGGATCGTGACAAGAGGGGTCTCATTAATGTGGAAACCTTTTCTTTCACGACTAAAACTTCCCCTGCAGCAGAAGAAATGTTGCAAGATAGTGAATAGTGTGGGCAAAGCCATTGATACCCAAGAACCAAATGCTTAAGAGAGGCAGAGAGAGACCCAAAAACACAGCCCTGCATTGAGTTGCACAGAAAGCTGCAACTTCTGATGGGATTTTGGAGGGACATCTTTCTGCTCTGTTAAAACTCTGGGGTTTTGTAATTCCTACCTATGTAATGCACATCTGAACCCTAAAGTTAGGGCTGAAACAAAGGGGCCTCAGACCTTGAAATGCAGAGTTTGCAATCCTCGTGCAGCTCACAGAGCTGTGCATGAGCTCACCAGAGAAACACATCAATGTTGGTGCCTCTTTGCTGTCTCCTTCATCTGGCAGCTATTTGGAATCTTCAGCATTGAGACTGAAGGTAGGCTTTTTGCTTTATCACAAAGAACATAAAAAATTTAATGCCTTTTACAACTTTTCCGGTTAGAAGAAGCCTGGCTGGATTGTTAGCATGGTCTGAAATTCAGCAGACCACCTTTTGCCCCGTTTAATATCACTTTTTTGAAACATATATATTTTTATTACAATTATTAAAGTTGTATAACTGCATTTAGATAAAATCTGCCTATAACTCTTGTGTTCTGGGAACAGTGGAAACTGTGTGCACCCCCATGGTGGCTACAGGCAGATTCCTGACTAGAGATTTACAATTACCTGAAAAAAGAGTCTAGTCTAGTTAGTGTCTGTTGAATGAGTAGAAAATCCTGTATTCAGCAGTAGAGAACAATCTGCAAGCTCACTGAGGTGCCTCAGCCAAGTGCAGCCTCCCAGTGCCCTGATGTGCAGTGGGAAGCAGGTGTGGTTTGATGTGCGCTGCTCTGAGGTGCAGCCCCCTGGCAGTGGGAGCCTCCTGCCCTGCTCTCCACCCAGCCTGCAAACCTCAGAGACTGTCAAAAGGACTCTTTGTAATCTGTGTGTCCTGCAGGTCAGGAGGGTTTAGTTGATGGTTAAAAGAGTTGGTTTCGGACATTTGCTGCTTATGTTGCTTCTCATGGTCTGCCTGAGTAGTTTGATAGAAACCATTATTTTTTGGAAGGAACATGTTTAGGAGCAGATTATTTTTACATACTCAGAGGTTATCACAGATTCTGCTGTGGCTTTTTCTCTGAAGGTCTGGGTGTAACCATTTCTTTGCATTCTTTTTAACAAAGGGTTTAACTAGTCTGAATTCATTTTGAAGTGAGGCACCAGCTTCGTGTCATGTCTTTTTTAAAACTGATGTCAAAATCACAATCTTTTAATTTTTTTCTGGTCTCCCCACTTCTCACAGTCTCCTCTCAGTTCTAAAAAAACAAGATGCTTCTTAATAAAATCAATTCCACTTAATTTATCTCTGGAAATTTTAATTATCCTTGTACTGTCTCTTCAGAAATAGAGGCCTTTAAATTGAGCTTTGTTAATTTATATAAGTTCTTGTTTTCTTTTGTAGAAAGTTCTGAAAACTACATTTTCTCACTTATCAGGTGGTATCACTGTATGAATATAGGAAACAAATTGAAAAAACTTGTATAAAGTCTTTATCAGACCTAGTTAATTGCAGCCTTTCACTTCTTAGCAAATGATATCTCTGTGTTTTTATAAAAATGCTCTATTTAAAGACAAAATTATTTGTAGCACAAGTAGCAGGACTGGTATAACTTAATTTCCTTCAAATTTGTGCTTGGAGCTGTTTCCTGTATTTCCTGCTGATTTGGCTGGAATACTGGCAATACTTGTTGCAACTAATTTACAGTTGCAAATTAATTGTTTGGCCTGTCCTCATGCAGGTATTAGAAGTGAATCTTTTGTACTTCTGTAAATTTGCCTGAAATTTGCCAATTTGCTCTAAAAATCGTTTGTGAAGAACTAGCAAAAAGATGGACAGGCAGCATGTTCCCATAAAGTGGGAGGGAAATTGTTTCCTTTTAAAAGGCAGTATTTCATTTTACCTGTATTTTTTTCTTTGATGAAGACAGACAATGCCAAAGCCAGACTAAATTCCTTACAGTTTGACACCCTTGTCAGGCCTGCATTTCTCTATGCACAAACACACATACGGACATATGTATAAATATGTATGCATGAATGTGTGCATATTTATGCAGAGATTGAGAGTGAGAGAGGAAGAATAAAGTTAAAAATAAGCTCAACACATTTCATTCTGAATGCTGTTAGAGACAACACTTGGCCAGTACCAGCTTTGTTTGTGAACTGTGGCCATTCCACATCTCCTCTCTGCACCTTGGCTATTTTTGAAGTCCAGTGGAGGAAATAGAGCCATTTCCTTGGAGAAGAAGCCCTTTGCTTTAGTGTGTTGCCTCTCGTCATGACCAGCCCAGAAAAGAAGCCATGAGCCCTCTTGGCCCTGATCTGTCCAACAGCAGGACAGTAAGGGCAGGGGATTGAGCCTAAGACTAAGGGAAGGGGCCAAGCCCCAGCTTTGGTTGCAGCTCTGAGCTGGGCTGGTTGGGCAGCTTGTCCAGGGGTGCCCACTGCCAGCTGGTGGCAGTGCCTCATTCCCTGGTGCCACCTCTCACTCCTTCCCAGGACAGAACAGCTTCTGACATAGATTTTTGTCTCCTGTTTGGTGGGTACAGAGGAGTCGTGAAAGCCTTTACAAATTGAGTTCTGCCTTTCAATCACTGATAAATCAGCGTCATAAACCTCCTGGATGTCACTCCTCACCTCCCTGTGGGTGACAGCTCTGTCATTTCTGTCAGACCACAGGGAAAGTGGGAAGGCAGAGGCCCTCCCTTGCACAGTTGTGTGCTGGAAAGGGTTGTGTGTTGTTCTGGGAGCCTGGATTTCTGCATACCCTCTGACCTTTATCAGTCAAAGCCTTATGATATACTCTGGGCAGCAACTATTCTTTTACTCTGAAGTCCCCTGAAAAACTGGGCAAGCTCATTTCTGCAAGGTCTGGCATCTTCTTTTTTCCAAAATTAAGTTTTGTCTGATACTCATTCATGACTTAATGTGTAAATGAACTTGGTTTGCACTAACTTAAGTTAGGACTTAATTAATTAGGAGGTGGTTTAAATTCAGTTGGAATAAGTCACTTGAAATCTGAGAAAACAATAACTTCTATGTTCTATATGCTATCCTTTCAGAAAACGCTATTTAATGGTGATTTATGTTAAACCCCAAGGGCACATTTCCTTCTCAGCAAGAGTCTCTGTTTCTGTTCTCATACACAAATACTTTCTTGTACTTGTCATAAGCTGAAAAACCAGGTGAAATCCCACATCTACGTAGATCCTGAAGACAGCAAGTCCCCAGGACTAGGCTGATAGTTGAGAACATAGTAGGGTATATAGGGAAGACTTCTCTTCTCCTGCAGGCACACAGAGAACCTCATGAAGCAGAGCTGGTAAGGCAATCCCTTCCCCAACCGCGAAATCCATGCCTTTGTTAAGGTCTGAAGCTTTCTGCATATGCAAATTATGTGTGGCTGTGCAAATTAAATTAGTAGAACCAAAAGCTATTGGCTTCAAAATTATCGGAGCCCATTTTTTGTACTCTCGAATCACCCAGGAGTCACTTGGTTGGGCACCTTGAAGCTCTGCAAACAAAGCTGTGAGAATGGATGCAGTCAGGGAAGACACTGAATGGCATCTTCATGTTCCTGAACACGGGGCAGAAATAGAAATGCCACAAACAGCAAAGAACTTAACACATTTTGTGTTTCACAGATGCTGCAGAGTGGAGGTGTGACAGTTCTCACAGTCTTGACATGTTCATGTTGATTTCTAGACCCATAATGCTCAGATTGGTAAGACCTCCAAATTATGGCCCAATAGCAAAAGTCTCAGCACTCAGAATGCACCTCATCAGTTCCTGTTTTGTTTATTTTGTTTGTTTTATTCTCTCTCCTGCTGGTACAAGTACTGCTGCTACTGTTGCTT
This sequence comes from Formicarius rufipectus, assembly GCA_013399695.1. Classification (NCBI taxonomy): domain Eukaryota; kingdom Metazoa; phylum Chordata; class Aves; order Passeriformes; family Formicariidae; genus Formicarius; species Formicarius rufipectus. Next base: position 614,864 of record VXAU01004920.1, read on the forward strand.
TAAGTTTTGCCATCCCTCCTGTGGTCCTTACCACAGTCAGGTGCTCGTGTGTTAAAGGATAGAGCGGAATTCCTCATTGAGTGTTATCTTTTCCCATCTACCTTATTTTTTGATGGAATTCTTCAGTTCAAGTCAGGAATCCAATTTTATTTTTTTTTTTCAAATTAAGGTTGTAAAAGAACATTTTTATTGCAGATGCTAAATTCTAGTTTGGGGATGTGTTGTGCAGGCATTTATTTAGTTATTTGCTGAGCTAATTGCTTGTATCAGCCTATATGTTTTAGAAGGATTACAGACTAGTTCACTTCACAAAGGGACCTTTGCTTGCCTGGAAGACACAATTTTTGTTGCTGGAACAGACTGTTACTGATTTCCATCTTCATATATTCTGCATTAATGCTCACTAGCATTCACTCAGTTTTTATTTAAGATTTTTAATAGCCTCACCAATGAAAGGGAAAAGAAAAAAGCAATTTGGAATAGGAAAAATAATCCTGTACAAACTGCTACCTTTATAGTTCTTTAGAAGTACTTTGTTTTCTTTGCACAACATGCCCAATATGTCCTAAATGTCAGACATATTTCTTGCTGCAAGAATCTTGTAAGAAGCAGCTTTTCCTGTTGGTTTTACTGTTCCAGCTGCTGTATACTGCATAGAAATTTACACAGCAGTTTCCCAGTTTCTGCTGTGCAAACTGAAAATGTATTATTTTCTGAAAACCTGCTGTATTTTTTACAAGCCAATTTGCTTGCAGTGGTTCTCCTCTGAAGCCCTAGTTACGACTTGCACATACAACATGAACTTCATTCATTCAGTGGCAGCTGTTTGATGGTTGTACCTCCCAAGCTCTGCAGTCAGTGAGGTGCTGAACAAGCAACATGACCTGCTGGTGCTGCTGTGTCCATGCCAGGAGATGGAGGTTTTACCTCTTTTCTGCTCCCCCAAAACTGGTGACATCCCCCTCAGCAGCCTCCCTCTCACCAGACCCTCATTGCTTTCTGGTTTGCAGGGGTGGTGAGAAGTCTTTCCTTGTGCACACAAAACAGCAGCTCTGCAGGTCTCCTGCCCGCAGTGGCCCTATGTTTGAAGTGGGGCAAACAATATTTGGGTGTCATTTCCTGAGTGGACACTTTCTAGGCCACCAGATGAGCTGTTCAGGCTACCCTAAAAGCACCAGTATTGTCTGAGTGCTTCTGTCTCTGACCTGAGCACGCACAGAAAGCACAGAAAGCACAGAATTGTTTGGGTTGAAAAGGACCTTAAAGATCATCCAGTTCCAACTCCTCTGCTGACCTCTAGGTTGTTCCAAACCCCATCCAACCTGGCCTTGGACATTTCCAGGGCTGGGGCAGCCACAGCAACCTGTGCCAGTGTCCCCCCACCCTCCCGGTGACTCATTTCATCTGTTGAGTGCTAGTGCAGCACAAGTGCCCAGTGACAGGCTCTGCTTTGGAACCTCAGAGTGTTGGAGTGATGCTGGGGTGTCAGCAATGCAATTTAGCCACTTTGTGTTCACATCTGCAGTGAGATATTTCAAAGATTTATTTTCCTCCAAGCTTAAATAATTTTAGTGATATAAAAAAAAAATAATAAAAAAACCCAGACTGTATTTTTCTGATACATTTCCTGTCTGAAGAAATGGTTTTTCTGTGTTCAGTAAAATCTAATATTCAAGCCAGGATTTCAACCACACAATTGTCTATTGAGTGTTTGCTGTAATTGGAGGACATATAAAATAATATGAAGATAACACATTTTTATTGTAGATTTGAAGTGGCCAGCTCTCTGGCCAATAAAGCACTGTGTCTGTTTGGGCTTCAGCACTTTCAGCGGAGTGTATTTAATTAAGATCCTGTGTGCCTAAAGGCAAAAGCATTGTTTGAAGGATGGAATGGAGTGAGTGGAGACATGTACTTCTATTGGCATTTGCAACATTACCAGTCAGAATTGAGCTCTGAAACATGATTGATTCAGACAAATATGCTGGCAGAGGAAATTTTAGGTACAAGCATTCTCACTCCTATATACTGATTCAGTTTTCCCATACAGCAATTGATTTTCTTGTGGCTTTTTATGCTTACATATGATTTTCTAAAGGGCTATAACAAAATCCATGTGCCAGAATGCACACCTTGGAAATTCGTCATAGAATCAGAGCATGGCTTGGAAGGGACCTTAAAGATCATCCTTTTCCAGCCCCCCTGCCATGGGCAGGGACAAAAACAGGGCTGAGAAAGGCAATGAATAGCTGAAACCACACAAGATTTAGGAAATAGATTATAGAAATCAGAAAGCAGACAAGCTTCAAATAATAAAAAATAAAAGCCATCATTTTGAGAGGATTTGCAAGCTCAGAACACGCCTCACAGCCCAAGTAAATACGGAAAGCCTTCAGTGTTTCTGCCTGTGTAAACTACAATCTTTTCATGGTTTTTCATGATTTCCCAGCTTATCACCAATTAAGCCTCCTGAGCAATGCTCTGTGACTAATTGATTTTTCATCTCACTGGTTATAATGAATATTAAAAATATATATACTAATTGAATAGTTATTAAAAAAATTAATTCTAAACCATAGGTTTAGCTGAAACATTCATGTAGGGGCCAACTCTATTTTTTGTTTCAAAAGGAATCACTTTTTGAACTTTTAACTTCACCGAGCTTGGTGCTAATTGTTTCTCTTTCTAGCCTGGCAAAACCACTTAGACAAGATAATTAGGCGTTAGACATGATGGAGGGGCCATTTCAAATTGCAGTGGTTTAAAATGACAAGTCTGAGGAGCCGTGTATTCTATCATGGTTCTGTCAAATGTCACTAAGGGGGCTCGGAATTGTGTCTGATAAATAAATTGCCGGATGTGTTTGATGTTAAAAGAAACTAATGCAATATTACCCATAGCTGTCCCCTGCCACAGTTCTTTGTTTACAGAGGTTTTGCATCATTCCCTAATAAAGGGTTCTCATTTTTAGCGATTCTGAAACCTTTTAGTGTCCATCATTAACTAAGCAAAAGATACAAGATGATTGATTTATACTGGTTTGGAGGGGTGGGTTTTTTTTCTTTATAGCCTTATGCATTGATTCTCAAAGAGTAAGTTTGGAAATGGTTTTAGAAAAAACAGAAAAAAAGGAAGGTAACTGACAACATACAGTGAAAATGTGGTTTCAGTCACTGCTGAAGTCAGGGAGACTTTTGCCTTTTGTTTACCTTGGAGTTGAGTCCCCAGATTTCTTTATTGTGCAATTTTCTGTGGCATTAGGTTCTGTCTGTACTGAGAAATGAAGAAACCTCTGACAGTTTCTCCTAATAAATGAACTCTGTATATATGATTAAAAAAAGTAAATGTCTCATGACAGAAAATAAGATGGACAAAGATAATTATATTTATAATGTAATCATTCCTCTTCTGAAACTTCCAAACTTCAAATACCTTCCTGATTGAGAATGGAGGTAATTATAATAAGAACCATTGTAACAATACTGATTATAATTTTTACCTTTTTTTTTTCAGTTTCGTGTGGAAAATATGCTATACCAAATCAAGTCAATTATCCCCTTAATCTAGTAATTAATTTTTTTCTGGCAATTACCAATATCATAGAATTCACAGTAAAGTTCAAGGGCTACTTGATAGTTACAAGATCATCATCTGAAGTGAAAAGTCCTGTATTTCACAGTATTTGTTAGATTTTATCCCTTTCCAAATATTTATTTGTTTTAAAACAATTTCTTGGTTAAGCATTTACCCTTAGCTAGTGACAATTTATGAGAGATGGAATTCAACTGCTATTATTTCACATGGCCACATAAAGCTAGTAAAGTATATTAATAAAAATGTAACTCATTTCATTAACTTGATGATTACATAGAGGGTTTTCACTGACACAAGGATGAAGTTCTGTGAGTTGCTGCAGGAATATTTAGGAAGAAAACATCCACCAGTCACTCCTGTCTGCAGTAGTTTCAGAGGGGTTTAGATCCATTTGGAAGCTAATGGAGACAATGTGGACATGTAGAAAACACTTCAGAACCCTCACCTGCACAGAAACAAACAGACTTTCATCTAGAAAGAGAAATATTCCTTTGTTCTGCAAAGATGCTCTCATTGCCCTCTATTATTTGCAGTAAACTTTAATAATAATGAAGAATAAAGTCATAAATCCGAGGCCTTTGGAGACTGAAGGTGTTTGGGACTTACAGAGCTGGAGACACTTTGCTGAGAATGTCTTGCTTTGGTCTGGCAGAGTTTGAACTCGGATGGTTCAAGGGGTGTCTGTAATGGAAACTCCTGAGGGATGCTACAGTGAAACACAACCTTCTCCAGAAGCTTGGAAGATCATTTTGTCCAGCCCTTTGTTGTGCTTTTTGATTGGTTTCTTGCTTATTTAAGCAATTTTTTCTTCTATTTTTCTCTTTCACCACCTCTTTGCATATCATGTTCTATTCATCTTACTTTTATTTTTTAAATTTTGACCTTTTTAATTGTATGCTACTGGATCATGTCTACATGATGTGCTGAAAAGACTTGATATTTTTGGTCTTATTTTTATTTTGATGGCCCCTGTCTTGTTTCTGACTGCTGATAGTACACGAGAAAGGGCACACAGCTGCCTGAGATGCCAGTTCCTCATGGTGGGGTAGAAATAGCCTGAGGTGGTAGGGTGCTTTGCAGTGACAGGAAAAATAATGGAAAATCTCAACATTTTATATATATATATATATATATATAAAATAATTATATATATATTTATTATATATATTATATCTATTTATAAGTGATTTATCAAGTTCCAAGATACATAGTCCACCACTATTTGATTTTTCTGCAAATAGTTTCCAGAAGAAGAAATTCTTCCCTTGCATAGAAACAATGCAAACAATTTTTAGTTCATCCTATTATTTTAACTATTTCTTACATGTGTTCTGTACTTTTTTCTGCATTTTCTTTTGTACTGTTTGCAGTTAGAAATGCTCTGATGGTACTGTACTGAAACAGGCTAAGACAATTTAAATGTCAACCTGATAAATGTGGCAATAATGCTCTGATAGATTGGCCAAGTGCTTTATACAATAGTTGTGAACGTCTGTTCTTACTGTTGCACCCAGTGGCTCAGGATGAGAATAAAAGTTCCTCCCAGAAGGCACAACAAGCAAATGAAGAGAATCCTCTAAATAGTGGGTTCATGAGGCCAATAATTAGGGTCTGAAAGATGAGATGAACAAGTAATTAAGGAATTATAAAAAGGGGAGAGGGAAAACAGACAAGTGAGATTGCAAGAGCCAACCTACCGTTTATACCCTGACTTCATCTTTGGGGCATTTCACTGTGGTGAGATGGTAGGTAAGATCTGTATTTCTTAGCCCAAAAGGACAAATGATGGAAAAGAACAGGAGAATAATTAAATCTAACTGACCATCTGAACATTTAAGCTTTCCTTTGTGTCTTCTGAATATAAGAACGAGAAGGAAATAGAGGGGAAAAAGAACTTCCAAACTAATTACACATTGGTTAGTAAATCGTACAAATATATTTGGTGTTGTACCTTCCTGTCAGAAAAACTTGTTATAGTAGTCTTTTTAAATATGGAAAGAGATAGAAGTCACAAAAGAAGGTGTCATTTCTAAAATGAAATTAAATCCCCAAAAGTTCAAATGAAATGCCTTAATGAAATTTAAGGTTTAAAAATTAATTTCATCTCTTTAAATCAAAAAGTCTTGATAAAGAATTGTATAGAATAAACCTAAATTCACACATCAAAATAATTTCTAAACATCAGTGAAACTGGCAGCATTAATGCCTCATTAGTAAGTTGATAATTATTAATACTTGGCTTGTTATTGCCACCGTCAACAAATGACAGGAAACAATAGAAGGAATGCACTACATCTCAACTATATGCAAAAATAATCTGCAGTTAGAATATAATCAAATGCAAAAGGATAACCCAAGGCTGAAGGGGAAGTCAGGAATATGAAAAAACTTGGCTGGAGTTTTCTCTCCATTGTTTGTGAGGGTTCAGTGGGGCCCTGGCAGCCTGTGCAGAGCTCCTGTGCACAGCACTGCCCTGGTCCTGCTCAGGCAGGGCCATAGGGACAATATCAGCCTGAGAAAGGATAAACTGATTTTCAGAGACACACGATGTACAGGAGTTCAACTGCCCAGGAATTCTTGTGCTTCTCTGGCACAGGCTCTGTGCTGTGGGGAGAAGGTGCAGGACCACTGTGGTAGATCCCAAATCTGGTGAGGAAGAACAAATGAGTTCCTGACAGTTTTGTTGCTCATATTTTAAATGCTTTATCCATTAGTGTTTTCCAAGTCACTGTCACCACCTCTGCAGAGATACTATCCCAAATGAGGGTGGAAAAGGATATACTGACATGATTCAGAACTTTTGAATGCTCATAAGAAAGTAGGTGTTTCAGTCCCTGTATTCCTGTTTTAGCATGGAAGTTTCTCTCTCTCTTAGCTGGCTTCCCTTAGGCCACTGGTATTTGTGCTTTACTGATATTTCCTTGCAGGTTTCAGATGTACAAACCATTAGCTGGCTTTTATTCTTGCACTTTGTATGAATGTCAAGAATGTATTCCTCAACAAAGCCCATTTTGCTGGCCTATATTTTTGTTTATAAAGAAAAAATAGTGAAGAGTCATCGTGATTATCCAATTTGTATGGGCATTAAACAGAAGTAAAAAAGCAAAGGCAATAGTGAGGCAGATAAAAAGAACTCTAAAGAGAAAAACTCATCTTTGGAAAACAAAGTTCCCTGTTCCCGTGGAACCGGACTTGTGAACTATAAAACATCTGTAAGAACACATGTGCTACATTTCAGCATTCCTTATTCTGTTTGTGCTACCTTACAGCATTTCTTATGTCATTTAATGGCTTTATTTTGGCAAATTTCATTGATGAGGCTGAATTTTCTATTTCTGTTTTCTATTTTTTTACATAGTGTGATGTGGTGAGTCTTGCTTAGTGAACCTCCAAAACATGTATGTGCCAGGTTGAGGTTTCTCTGAGGTGTTGCCTTCAGCACTACACTCAAGTGAAAAGGTCACCAGGTGGGTTCCTTCTTGTATGTGACCAAACTACCCTTGCAGTCATCACCTGACCTTCATTCCTCACTGAGCCTCCCAGGGATTGCTCAGAAGGAGCACAGGTGACAGCAGGACAGGGTCTGTCCTCATTTCTGTGTGCATGTGAGGGAAATACCAGAGCAAACTGAGAACACAGAAAACTGCATCAGCTGCCAGCAGGCCAAAGTAGGGGTTGGGCTGGAGGTGGCCAGTCTGGACGTCAATCTTTATGTTGTCTTGGCTCCAGTGGCTTCTCCCACAGATCTCAGTGTAGGCTCTCCTGTGACTGCCAGCACAGGAGAGGAGAAGTGGCTGTGCAGCATCAGCCTGACAAACCCTCGTGCACAGAAACTCTAGAGACAAACATCTCTGACACTGACAGAGGCTGCGAAAGGCTCCCAGAGGACTCAGAAATGTCTGAGACTCACTTGCAGGATGCACCTTAAAGAAAACAAATGCAGTGCTTGATTTTTGTTCCTTATTTTATTTTAAAATATGAATTCAAAGCTCATGCACAAGCTTTTAAATATCATATATCTTAATTTATTTCTTCTCATGCATGCTTATCAGTGACTGCAAGAAAGAAAGAAGCAGACTGTTTTGTTTTCTTTATAAACAACTACCTCTTCTATAAATGACTAAATATTATGCTTCAACTGATGTATTTGGAAAATAGCTCTTCAAAAGGGATCAACATATAAACATAAGTGAATAAAGGCAGAGAAATATAGAATGAATAACTACAATTCATAGCAGAAATATTTTTTTTCCAAATACAGAATTGGATAATAGAGTAATAAATAACAAGATAATGGGTAAAAGACAAGGTAGGTCTATCTGTGGAAATACTTGAACTGGTTTTAGTGCACTGTCCCTCAGATTTATTGGAACAGGACTGTTAGGTAGAAAGAACTAACAAAGGAAATCATAAATTCAGAAGAATGTATTTACTCAGCTGTATTACAGGAAAAAAGTGTCAATCCCCTTGTCTCCTTTGGCATTAAGTTAGAAAATTGACATATGTATAAGTCAATCACAGTACGTAATGCCACCCAAACCAGAAATACAGGAGATATACAATGCATGCTTGAAATACTGATTTCGAATTCATTTTTTCTCCAGACAAAGGACTTTTACTGTCACTTTCAAGGGAAGACTCAATTTTCTGTTACTTCTGAAACTATCAGCTTTTCTTAGTGCCCATTTTCAAAGTCCTATACTCTTTTTCAACTTTATATATCAGACTCATACTCTGTGCTTCTGTCCTTGAGCATGATTTGGACACAACTAATGTGCCCTGTTTCATGCCCTTCCTCCAGTCCTGCAGGAATTTCTCTAAGAAAATATCCTGTGAGGTGATGCAGGAATTGGAGGGAGAGAGTTTGGCTGTCTGTCATGACTAACAATCTCTTTTTCCAGAATAACTTCCCTAGTAGTATTCTCTTCATGGCTTCACAGCACAAGCAAGCAAGCAGACAGCTTGGAGGAGTTAGCAGAGATGCCTTTGCTCTGCTTGTTTAGGAATGGGGGTCAGTGGGTGAGAGAGAGCCGAGATCTCAACCGAAGCGGCCTTTTGACTCAGTGTAAGAGGGACATTAAAATGGACTCTGTAATCTGTACAGTATTATATGGCAAAATTCAGATAAATTTGTAGTAATTAAGAGCTCTGCAAGAGCAGAAGTTCATATTCTGCTTCAGAGTTGCTCTGTTTAGTCCTATAAAAAAGCACCAATGACTTTCAGTTTTGGTGAAGATACTTTCAGTCAAGCTACTTATGTTCTTAGCATCTTTTCTTTGCTAGTTAACATCCTGCTGTATAAAAGGCCTAGAGGAAAATATTGCTTGCTTAGGTTGTTTCTTAAGCATTATTCTGTGTAAAGTGGAAAATATTATTTGCATTTTCTTTCCATTTATGAAGAAGTCTCTTGGTAACAAATAGAACCTTCAATGCAATAAAATTTACATGAAACAAGCTGTCATTGGAGAGCTATGTGGTTGGAATGATGCCAGTCAATAATAGATTGCATACCTCTGGTTAATTTATTAGCCACCTGTTCCAGAATCCATTACAAGAGCACATTAAGATGCAATCAGGTTGGGGGAATATTTGGAGCTTCAGGCCTTTGAGGATGTTTTTCATGTAAAAAGTTATGCTAATAGAAAACTGGAATGAACAGTAGTGCATCCTCCCCTCCATAGAGGAAAAGGGGGAATGTTCCATAGGCTGCAATTTCTGCTTCCATCCTCTTTGGGGAAAAACAGGGGGATTACGAAAACTTTTTCTCAATTAAAATGGAAGGTAAGAAAGAAAATAATGCAGACACAGATTGCAAATGTTAGTGCAACCAACAGGAGGCAATATCCCCAAATTATGAAGAATAATAGGCTGATTTGTTTACTGGAAGGCACCATTTTCCATATTCATATTTCAGCAATCCAGAGCTTAATTTTTCATAACCTGGCTCCTCAGAGTGTGTCAATGTCACATGCACAGTTATAAAGTACTTCCAAAATCAGAAACTAAGAATGTATAACGATGGAGAAGTACTTTGGGCTGGCTGCCAGAGCAATGGTGATTTTAAGACTATGCATGGATAGAAAAGGATGTGATCCCTTCTTTGTGCTCATTCAGTCTGCACCACCAGGTGTTAGCCATGCACAAATGAGACAACCAGAAAACAGAGGTTTGCTCTCAATTCTGAGAAGTAACAATTGACTCAGCAATGGGAATCTCATGAAAAGGATCTTAAAGTCAAAGTTAATGCGGCTGGGTCCAGGTAGGAACTATCACATAACTGTTTTTAGAAAATAGAGGAGAGAGAACATAGAAATGGGAATAAGATACATTCACAAATTAAATGAAATTAAATGCACATAATGACTTTAGCCACGATTCAGTACTGATTAGTGAATATCTGAATTTGTTATAGAGGTATCTTATTCTTACTGACCTCATATGACAGGATGATAGTTGGAGGGGTATTGCTGTGGGCATGAAGGTAAAGAGAAGAGAAAAGGTGACAGTGAAAACCCTCATTCAGCATCTCATCAAAAGGATTGTCAGAAACAGCCCCCCATGGGTGATTAATGTGGTATAGCACAATTGTCACAATGACCACAATTATTTACTCTTAGATGAGACAGCAAAAGTTTTCATGAGCTATCAGCCCTCTGAGTGGCAGCCACAATTAGGAAGTTTATAGTTGTGTGTTACTTAATGCTGAAGAACACAGTTTTAAGACGGGAATATTTATTCTTGAAACAGCTTTACTGCTACCACTTATTTCTGTGTATAAGATAGAGTTGTACTGCTAAAAATGTCATTTTGGGTAGTTTAATCTATCTCTAATGTTGCTGCTGGATATTCTCACTTGATAAAGAATGATTCAGGCACTTTACTTATGACTACACTTGGTTTTAGCCAGAAGGAAAAGTAGCAATAAAACACATGGAAATGAGGGTGTGATCCTTTGCTGCTTCTCATCTTCTGTAGGCGTGTACAGTCTTGAACAGAGAAAGGAAAATACTGTAGTCTGAGCTGGTGCCTTTTAGCTCTCATACTGAATGAATGTAAGTACTTACTGAAGATACATTGCAATAACAAATAAGATTTGATATCTCCTCAAGGAACAACCTCACTAATATACCATTCTTAGAAAAATAGTGCTACAGATGCCTAATGAAGGCTCTGTTAAGTCCTACACATTTCTCCAAGCCATCCATGCTTTCGCTCAAACAAACTAATCCTGAGAAGTACAAAGTAAATAGATTTTTATTTTTTTTAGGAGTGATAGCACGGAGCAGGATCTTAGGTGGATCACAATGTTGTCATTCAGAGCATCCTCAGCTTGTATAACTGTCCCAGTTACAGGGGCTGGGACCAGTTTATCACTTGTGTGGGTGTTACTAAAACTGTGTATTCTACACTCTGTGTCATTTCTGATGGGCTGTTAATGGATTGTTTGCAGCAGCTGCTCAGGGCACCCCTCAGGGTACAGAGTGGGTGTTAAAGAACCCTGCAAGGCACAGAAACCTTTCTGTCTTCACCCCAGTGACTCAGCCATGACAACTCTGCTCTGGGGAGGCATCAGCACCTTCACCCCCAGCCTGAGGGGTCGTGTCTGCTCATGGGCCATCAGGGACTGGCACAATAGGCAGCTGCAATGATCCAGACATCGAAGATTCCCAAAATATCCCATGACTACCAGAGTTAAATCACCCCTTGTGGAACTCCCCACTCTGGAGGAGTTACTGGGCATTCCCACCTGAACCTGAGCAGATATAATCTTCAGGTTTTGGATCCAGAGGAGAACCAGAACCTCAACATTCTTGGCAAGACTGCAATCGTTACCTTGACAGAACTGTGACCATCATCCTCACCAACAGGTTTCCTTTCCTTTTCTTTTGCACTCAAGGGGCCCACGTGGTGCTCAGCCCAGAGGCCAAGGAACTCCATTCTCTTTGTGCCCCACAGTGCTGGGTTAGACATCTGGGGTTTGTGCTTTACAAATCATTTTTCTCTGTATCATTGTATTTATTGCAATCTTTTTAGTAAATTGTGTCTCTGACTTGTCAACTCTCTTGAGTTGGGTTCAGTTCTCCTGCTGCTTTACTTTTAAACCAGCACAATAACCAAAGCAGAATGTATGTTAGTAACAAACTCTTATTAATGCCCTCAGAAGTGAGATCTTGGATCACTTTGTTGTGCGGTTTATGACGTAAATGACCAACACAGGTGGCATCTGTCTGCCAAATATAAGCATGGTATGGCTGATTTCTCTCATTCCTTTTCTCCCTTTTGTTGCAGTATTGTATAAACAGAGCAACTCCTCTGGGAATCTCCCTTTTCTTAGGGTGCTTCCTCCTGGCAGCCCTGTGACCACACAGCTCCGTGGCACCCTGAGCAGGCACGGGCTGTGTGAGCTGGTGCCAACCCTGAACAGGCCTGGGGTTGCTCTGAGCTGCGCTGGGGACCAGATATCCTGAGCCTCAGGGTCATTAAACCCACTTTTTCCTTCTACTGCCTGTGCTGTCTAATGGTTGACTTAAGGAGGAGAATAAATTCACTAACATCAAGCAATTTTAAAAATTGCTCAAAAGTCAACGCATATATTTTCATGTTCTTTGCAATTTTTATGCTATTTTATTCCATAATTTTAAGTCGTTATTAAAGTGACACCAGTCTTCCAAATGATTGTTCATTTTAACACAGTCGTAGTACTAAAAACAGACAAAGGATTAAAATATCACAGCTGAGTTACTTTTATGAAAACATGTCATAATTCCTATGAGATTCAAAATTAAACTAAATTAATTTTTAAAGCAGTAATACTGTACTCTTCCCTGTGTTGAACTCTCAGTAAGATCAGTGGAGAAAAGCCTAGTTCAGAAAAATCGTGTTCCTGTCAGGACAAAAAATTTGTATTTCAGATTCTGAAAAGAGTTAAGCTCTGTCTCACTGTTCATTATAAAATGTGCTACAGTTGTCACCATTAAGCAATACATAGGTCATATAAAGTCTGGACAAATTCAGGGAGTTTTAAAAAATTGGTGCCTGACCTTTATATCTGTGAGCATGGGCTAGAAATGGAATGATTTGAAGTTGGCTTGTGAGAAAAGTGCATTTTATGGCTTTTAAAATGCAGTTGTAGGTAGAAGGCTTTCTAGGGCTTTCTAATAAATCCTTCAAGCTGGTTGGACTCTTAAACTGTCAGATTCTCACCACAGCTGTTAGGAAAGGTAACTTTCTCATCGTGAACAGGAAAAAAATGGAATGTTTGTGTCTTTGCAACAGAAAGGTCTGCTATGAACAAGGAGTCAAAATTGTTTGAGGCTAGAAAGTGGTGAATGAAATCATAATTGTTGAGAAACTTTCTAGCAGGGAGAACCTTGAGTAAGTCTGGCATAGAAAAGACATTTAGAAGAGATATTCAATTCAGAGAAAGGGTTGAATAGCAAAGAAACTGTATAGAGGGAGGATGAGAGTAATGAGAAGGAAGAGGGATGCATTTTGTTGGTGAGAACTTTCATGTGCATTTTGCATTAGCCAGTAGGCCTGGCTGTGTCATTATGGCCCCACTGGGAAAACTTGCTAAGTTTGATTTTCCAGTATTATGAAGATGTGCCTGAAACATGTAAATTTAACAAAACTGCTGAGGGAAGATGTCTAAACTTATCCACATTTTTAATTTTATTTTATTTCCTTATATGTGATTGGATATCTACTCTAAGTTTTTTGTGAGAGTAATCTTTTAATTATATGAATTAAAAGCCTCCCACAATGGGATGCTAATAATGTTATATAATCATTAGTCCAGAAATCATAACTCTTTGAATATTAAATATTTCCATTAAATTTCATACACACCACAAAGTCTGTGATTCAAAACACTTGTTTAAATGCTCACTATAGTGCTGTGTCTCTGTGTTACAAATTTCCCCAGTCCACTTTACCAAGTCAGCAAAAAGGCTCTGCTCCTGTAATAGGAAAATGACAGTAACAACCTGTACCTTTGTAAATACTGAAAGCAGCATGTTCTCCCCTGCCATTTAGGCTCAAATTGTCCTGTATTTCAGGTCTGAGTGTTTATAATCTTTGCAGAGGAGCTAAGGCTGGGAAAATCTACCTTTGTTTGCCAAGACCCCAGCTGGTGTCTCTCCTGTACCAAAATCCTTTTGATGTATCATCTGGCCAACTAAATAATCAGTGCTGCGCAACAAGTCATTGCTGCTCCCAAATCTGCTGAAGTGTCAGGGGCAGGGTTAAGGGAATGCAGGCTGTCTTTTGAGCTGGCAAAGCAAGGAGAAGTGCAGAACATTTGAAAAATCCGCTGGTTAATGTGCAGTAAACAAGCCCTTGTGAAGCACCATCACAGATAATGACGTCCCTCGGAGAGCTGAGAGAGTTGGCTTTACAAGAAACTTTTCGGTCTGACAAATCCTCCTCAGGTAAAGCAGCAAATGAGCAGTTCACAGGAAGAAAAGGGTGGCAGCACTAAAGGCAACTCCCTGCTAGGCTTATGAAGCAACTTCCTTCCTCTCCTCCCTCACAAGATGCAAGTTACATAAATATTCAAAATAAACATCTGCCTTGAAGGTTGTACCCAACACTGACTATACATTGAAAATAATTTAAAAAACAAAACAAAACAGACAAAAAAAACAACAAAACGACCAACCAAACAGAAAACCAACAAGCAAAATAAATCCAGATCGGAACAGAGCTGGTAGAGAATAAAGGGCCAACACAAGACAGCAGGCACCTTTTCTTTAAAAAAGTGAGTAAACATTTGCCTTCTTGCAGTATCCGTTCCCCTTAGCTTTGCTTTCCACCTCTGTGAGGGTAGGAGATTACAAAGCCCCTGCAAACAAATGGCCCAGGGGGATGCATAGCAGGTATTCCATCACCTGCTGTGAGGGTTCCTCAGTTATGAGGTTCCTCAGATTTCTTTGTGAGGAACTCAGGAAGGTTTGAGAGAGAAGCAAGATGTGTCCTCATCCTCCTAAAGGGAATAGATAGCTTGTCTACATGTGGAAATTACCTGAATAGCTGCTGCACAATAAACTATTCCACAGTAGCTATCTTTGTGCACATGTTATTGTGAAATATTTATTGCATTTTCTGAATAATTTTTTGAAATAAAACTAATTTTCTGAGGCAGAACAACCCCACAGGGAGTTAAATAGCTAATTCTTTAATAATCATTCTTGGGAGGTGACTTAGGTAGACGACTTCTTATCAGTGTTGCATGTGAAGGAAAATGTTTCACTTTTACCACTAGTTGTGCAAGGGACACACTAAGTTCTGCTGACCCAGGAAAGGGCAGTATCAGCATCCATCTTCATTCAGTGATCCAACACTGCAAGAGATTTAATTTCTGTAAGAATTGAAGGAAATAAATGTGTTTTGTGATCAGCATCTCTAGGTGACTCAGAATAAAATATGCACAAAACACACATGTGTGAACTGTTTGGAGATGTTCAATGAATTGATCACAGCCATCCTATTTGATTATGCAATTAATTCTCTCCTTTCCCTTCCAGCACAAGTTTCTGGATGGGAGGAAAGAAAGACAGTGATATCTATGGTATTGCACACCAGCCAGTTTTGTTCCTTTTTTTATATGGGCAATACTGATTGAGTTAATTAAGCTGTAATTTTTAATGGAGAAAGAATTTTCCCCTCCTTGTGTTTACTTTCCAGTTAACCTGTACTTCTCATTTATTAGTAATTTAGCTCAAAATCCATGTTCCCACTTCTTTTCCCTTCAAATTAATTAAATAGATTTCTTGCAACCAAAATTCTTTCAAGTTTAATAGTGTTGCCGTTTGAACTTATTTGTCTTTTGTGAGTTAACATCTGAGGCCTTAAAAGCACATTTGGGAAATGAGTGGGGGCCAAATGAGTCATCAGAACTCATTCTGGCTCTCATTTAGCAGTCTGTTCTCCTCAGGATGCAGTATAATGATACCTAAATTATTATCTGCATTAGCAAAGTTGAGATAGGCTGTTCTGTAGGATGAAAAATAAATGCAGATTTGAAATACCTGAAGGCTCTTTTCAGTGGTGTCCAGTGACAGGACAAGAGTTGATGGGCACACTCGGGAACCCAGGAGGGGCTGTCTGAACTTTAAAGAACACCTTTTTTTCCACTGTGAGTCTGGCCAGATGAGTGGAATCTCCACCCCTGGAGACAGAAGCAGGCAGCCATCTGAGGATGCAGAGGATTCCTCTGGGCACCCAACTTGCCTGCTGACAAAATGTTTAGCTTGCAGGAATAATTCCTAGTATATGGCAGGTATGAGGTTTATTTATCAGTTTTCATAAGATTCCCATCTAGCCAGAATTTGCTTTTCTCACTGTTGCTGGTTAATTTTCACCCTGTGTAGCAGGAGCTGATTTGCACTTTCCCTTTCAGTATTACAAGTCAATCCTGTCATCAGACCCAGGCAAAGTGAGGAAATTGTTCAATGGAGGCTCTTTCCCAGGAGCCAAGAGAAAAAATGTGAGGTCCACAGTTTGGAAGTACTTAGAAAATCTTCTCCAAAATGCATCTTCTGTTTCATAGGCTCAGGTTTTTGAATGGGTGCAACTGTACCATGTAGATACAAAAATATATTTACAATAGGGGGAAAAAATAGATTTTTTGAGTTTTCCTCCTTGCCATATCTATCTGCTTCAAGGGTGTAAAAGAGCATAAATTTTGGTAGGTTTTAGTCTGGTTTGAGATTCTATCTTTCCTATTTCATTTTTACTTCATATGTAATCAGGTTGGTTTCCTGTAATCCTTTATGAGAAAGTATCCAAGTTGAATTAAGATTAACTTCCAACTAAAACAGCCTTGTCCTTGCAGCAAGAGACAGTAACTGTGATGGAGAATCTTCTTTTAGGCAATGAAAAAGTGATACCTCTCTCATTAAAATAATTAAAAAAAATTCAAAAGATGAATTAGCATTTCATGTTTCTTCAGCATAGTAACTGAATAATTGCTGATATCTCTATTCTGATTAAAACTGGGTTAGCTACTGATGTCAGGGAATAAAAGAAAAAGTAATTTAATTTATACTTGACTGTTTGACCCAACTCAGTGTGTCTGTGTCTGCCATAAAAGAGAGCTAATGATCTTTGCAAATTTGGACACATTGGGAAGTATTCACAGTGCTTCAGCATCTAATCTGAGAAGTGTACACCTCAGCAGGAATGCAGAGAGGCACAGCAAGCAAAGGCCATTCCACAAAGAAGGGGTTGGGTGGTGCCAATCCCAGGGCATGCCTGATACCATTTAAAGCTATTACTTTCTGTGAGTTTATTCATGCCATTTTAAAAGGTGCTCTGGGTTATGGACCAGTCTATGCAAAGATAAAAATTCTCTGCTTTGATAAAAATGAAGATGACTGGGCTGCAGCTGTCACAAGCAGCTGAGCAATTCTATGATACTTGACCTGAAATAATATATTTTTTATAGGCAGGAGACAGGACTGGGGCTGACATGAGCTCCTGTATAGAAATCTGCCCATATTTATCCTGCATAAATACACAGGTACCTGTGAGTGCCCCAGCACTTATAAGGAAGCTGTTTGTTTAGAGGGCACCATGAGCTCTTAAGGAGAAAAAGCAAAAAGAGCCTGTAAATGACATTTCGAGGCCCAGACTTCAATTATGCAGTTTTCAAGTGGTCAGAGGCAGTGTCCAAGCCTGTGGGTCCCAGAGAGGGCTCAGCAGTGCCCCTCACTTCAGCGCTGTGGTTGGCATGGCCCCTTCTTGTCCCCTGGCCAGTCTTCACTCACTGCTCAGTTCTCCCGTGGCCAACTCTGCTCGTCTCAGGCTTGCAGATCGACAGGGAAGCTGTGGCACAGAGGTGTGAGGTGAGTGGGATTTCACTGCCAGTGACACCACAAACCTCAAGAAACCTGTTTAAAATCCGACCCTGCAACTTCTGCCTTCCCCCTCTACCAACTAAGGCTGTGGTGTAGAGCTCAGCTGAAAGCTTTCAGTGCAGCAGGGAACATTAATACTCTAGGAAAGTGCACGTTAAGAAGTATTTAAAAGGGTTAACAACTGAGGAGTCTGAATGCTTTGTATTATGTAGATACATTTGGCAATAATAATAGTAACAATAATAGTAAAAACCACTATGCATTAACCTAGAAACAGAGAAGAAAAAATAGTCACATATATGCATGCTTCTTTGGTGTTCCCTTAAAGAAATAAAACCTGATAAAAACCACTGCAGTAACATCCCTATTTCCTTTTACTTCAGTAATAAAGTGGATGCAGATATCATGTTACCTGCAGGAAGGAATTACAGGCACCTGTCATCTGTGTCCAAATATTAGTGTGAAACACTCTGGCCAAAGCCACCATTCCTGTTTAGGATTTTTGTTCTGCTGAACAAAATTCCTGCCAAACTCCAATGCTCATGTCAGTGGGAAGCCTCACAAGGCAAAAGCACCGGTGTACTTTGAAACCTTCATGTGAGAAGAATTATGGCAGTCATTATAACATGGCTTGTTTATTTTTTTCCTGTGTCACCTACAAAACAAATGAGGTAAAAAGGTGGATTTTGCTGATGATGAATGGCCTTTACTTTTATAAACATTTCAGTGCTGTTTTAGTAATCAGGAGCAGAGGCAAGTTATTGTTTTATATATTGCTTCACTGTTAAAGCTGTTCCCAAGACAATTTCTCAAGTAGCTCTGATTAAGTAAAAGTCGAAATAGTCTTTGCTGCCATGCCCACAGAATGGCACTTACTGAAGATATAGAGCAAAAGTAATGAGAAAAATGGCACAAGCTAAATTGCCTGAGACAGAAGTCTAAACTGATAAAGTTTTTATGTTATGCCTCAACCACCTGAACAGAATTTCTAGTTTATATCTTCAGAAGGTAAATATGGGGGCTTTTTTTTTTTGTTATTTAAGTTCAGGATGATTCTCTTCAAGCATTACCTCGACTTTCAGATATTTATTTTGATATGCTGTTAGTCAATACTGCAATCATGACATTTTATGCAGGAAGCTGGTATGTCAATAAGCCCCTTATTCTCTACAGGCAGTACAGTGGCATTTGCTAACATTTTGTGTAAGATTCTCATTGAGCTGTTACTGCGTGAATGTCACTAACTGAAGCAAATTTAAAATTAAAAAAAAAAAAGAAAAAAAGAAAGGAAAATACCCATGTTTTTACTTCCATGATGTATGATTTGAGGTATCTCTGATTTCTGCAGACTATTTTCTTGATGCAGTCTTCTCTTTCAAAAGGTGCTCTTAATTAAACGCATACCAAATGCCATGCAAAGGTGAGATGCATGTAGGACCATATCCTCCTTGACTTGCAAACCATTTTCTTTTATCTCTGGGACCTCTCGTATCTGAAGAACATGGTTTGGTATCTTGAATTATACGGTCTTAATCTTTGTTTAATACTTGACGCAAAAGAAATGTTTAAGTGCTTTTTTAATCTAGGTCCTGGTCTGACATGTCATCAAAATAGTGGGTTTTATCCTTTTCATCCTGCAGTTTTCAACGGATAAAAACCTCCCCTCTTCAGATGCCTTGGAGCCTCTTTTTTCAAATCAGCCAGTGCACCTACTCCACATCCTCCCCCTCTGCTGGACCCACCGCTGTGTGCTTTCTCTGCTTGTTGTCTTCTGCTAATTTTCTTTGTCTGGAGTTTCCCTGCTCCTCCTCTTTCATCTCAGCATGTGGTCTGTCAGCATTTCATGCTTTTTAGCCCCAAAGCTCCCTTCACACACACTGGTTAAATCATCAGAGAGTATCTGTGGTGTGGCTGAGTTGTTGTTTGGGTGTCTTTTATGAGATCTGTGTTCCTGAATGCTGTGTCTGTTCCTGGTGTAACAAAGGAAGGGGGTTATTAAGGCTTGCAAGTGAGTATGTAAAAGCAGGGTATTCTGTTGTAATTCCCAATATCAAATGTTCCTAGATCAAGTCCACCAGCTTCGAGGACTAATTAAGGCATGAAATAAGGCTCTGGTGTTGAACTGGTGTTTTCAAAATCACAGTTTTAAGTCTCCATGTGAAATGTGTTTTCTCTGTATATAGTGATGGAAAACTTAGGCTCATTAAACACATCTGCAGTTTAATTTCATTCACAATTAATCATTTACCTGGGTATTGCATTAACATAATTTAGCATACACACTTAAAGGGATGCTTTAGTGCAATGTATTATAAATTGGCTGTGATGTAGCTTTTAGAAAAAAACCCTAGTTCTGAAAACAATGAACCCAGTGAAGGCCCATGTGCTGGGTGGTTTGTCTGGTGTTCCATAAGGTTTGAGAGTGGCCTTTTATTCAGTGAAGGAGGTTAAGAAAAGCTTTCTACTCTGCTGAAATATTCAATACTTGTGGAAACTTTACACGTTGAAGACTTCTATCCTATCTTTGGAAATATTCAAAACTTGACTGGGCAAAGCCCTGAAAAACTGACCTAATTGGGTCCTTTTTTGAGCCAAAGGTTGGACCAGGTGCCCTCCGAAGTCCTTTCAATCCTAAATTATTCTGTTTCCATGCCCAACTTGATTGGGATTGACCATCAGGTCAGAAGTTTCTGAAGAGATGCTGACAAGCATATAAATAGCAGAATATGGAGGACTTTTTTCCTAAAATCCTAAGCTAACAATGAACAGGATTATACAAGAAGTCTAAATTTGGATAGAAGTAGTAAGCCTCTTCCATACAGACTTCTATAATGAAACAAAAAGCCCACCCTATTTGGATGAACTTTTTTGCTTGCATTTGGATTTTGTCTCATGTCAATGGCATTTGCAGTTTGATTTTATAGACCAGTGATGAAATGCTAAAATATGCAATAAAAGGTATGGCATGGACTGATTAACAGTCACAAACATCTGGTACATACTTATACTGCTACTTAGACATACTAATCTATAAGCAGAAAAGGAACAAACAGTTTTTGTAACAGGAATACGAAAGATTTTCTGCTTTCAAACTCATGTGTGAGTTTAAATAGGGAAATTAAGATTTCTAAATGGCTCAAATGTAAATCTAAGAACAATATTATAAGTTACAATGAGCTCCATGGCTGAAAAATGTTCATTCTGCGAATACAAGAGTTCTGTGTCTTTATATAGGAAGGAGAAGATTAGAGGAAAGAAACTTGTAATTGAGGTTGTTGAAAACATCGCTTTTCTAGGCCTGCTTGTGAGTTTACCATAATTTGCAATTCATTTGACATTTTGATATTCCATGCACTCTTCCTCATGTCTTGTCCCCAGGTATAATTAACTAACTAGTTTTTATTTGACAAGAAAACAAATAAATACTGGCAGGGGGTTGCTGTCTCTTTTTCATGGTTTGAGGGTTTCTTCCCTATAAACATCAGAAAAATAAACAGTGGTAGAAATTTACCCACATTTCTGTTGGGCAATACATTGGCTGTTTTTTCGAAGAGGGAACTCTATTGCATGGAGCAGGAATGTTAAGGGCAAGGCTGAGACCCGTTTCCTTGACTTGCTTTAACCCTAGCTTGGAGAACATAGACAGTGTTCTTTATAGCATTCTTACCAGAATTTGGTGAATAAAGAGGATTTCCTGTCTTTGACAAGAAAAAAAAAGTCATGCAAGGATAACATGATCTTAAGGCATTCTTCTGAGCTCTGTGGAAGAAAGCAGCATTCCCTCTCCTTGGTCGCTTTGTGATTTGCAGCTTCAGTGTGAGAGCACGGACCTAAATTCTGCACTGTCTTCATAGATTTTCATTGTATGGATGCCATAGATCACAGTCACTTTACTAAATTTAAGCTATTTTGAGTAAAGCAGTTCACATTTCCTTTTCTCTGTGTGGACTAATGGCAGAAAGAAGAACTGAGGTGTTTTTCCAGCTTCTTCAAAGGCATGTTATTGAAAGTATTGCTTTGGCAAGAGATGAGATTTTGAAGAAGCTGTTTAACCATCAGTTCATGAAAAACAATAAATATTATCCTATTTGCCTTTATTGACCACATCCAGTTGAGTAAGATTGTTACCAGATTTGGAGAAACAACAAATCATCAGTCATGCCCTGAAATGCCCTTGTCTGCTTAGTAATTACAGAGAGAACTGGCACAGGCTGGTGTAGTTCGACACCACAATTACATTAGTTCTACAGTGGTGGTTGGGTGAAAAATCTCATTTCAAAGGCTAGCTGAATTTTTTCCTAGCTGCAAAAATGTCTTAAAATGAAAAACTATTTTTTATATAATGTACTCATATCCTTCAAAGCAAGGCTTTCCCCCCACTTTCTCTTTAAACAGCAGCAGAAGGTAATAAATATTGTAGGAAATATTATAGGAAAACTTAAAAGTTTCACAGACAGCTTTCTTTTACTAGCACTAATTGTATTTTATAGATTATAAGTCTCCATTTTTTTCTCCATCTTAAAGCTCTAAAACAGCTCAGGCTGTAAAAACATATGATTTTATATGCTCCTAGAAGGACTAGAGAGTTTTAGGCATGGTATTATGAATTAATGCCATTAATCTTTAGAGACTAGTCTCTAGCAGCAGTCATTATAAGTTTCATTTCTTACACCAGTTTAAAGCTCCTCTTTGCTCTGAAATGTCTTTTTTTTTCTCTCTCTCCAAATAAACATTCACCCTCACTGATGAGATTAAAAAACAAACCAAGAAGCAAAAGCTTCTTTCTTCTCAGTCTCCTCTCAAAGAATTATCCAAGAGTACTCCAGTTTCACCACACTTTGGTTTTGCCTTGATATGTAAGGAAGACTGCATTAAAAACAATTCTGCTAACATTCCATGTCTAGGCTATATTTTGATTGAGAAGCCTTTTAAACCTAAATAAAGCCAGTAATTACTGCTAATAGAAAAATCATTATATTCCTTAGAACAACAAGGGGTTTCCCAGTTGATGATCATCCTTCCTCCCTTCCGGGTACCTGTCAGTACTCAGCGAGTTGCCCTGGCTGGGCCATGGGCAGTGCCAGCCTCCCAGCCACCTTCCCCAGTGTGTCAGCAATCACATCATCACACTGCCCCTATTTGGGGCTATAAAACCACACTAGGATGGAGGCAAAGCTGCCTCTGCATCTGCAGAGTACCACATGTAAAAGTCAGGAGCTCGTGTCACCTCACTGTACATATGGCTGAGACTCAGATGGGCCAAAAGTAATGAATATGGTCCATTTTAGAAATAAATTCAGAGGGCAAAATAACATGAAGTACATGAAAGTACTCTGGGGCATCTCCATTCTGACAGCCAGGCTCAGTGTCACACGGCCTGGGGATAATGGGCTTGCACTTCTTCAGGACATGCCCTGGTGAGGTGGTGGGACAGCCCCTGTGGTACTGCCCAGTGGACTTACGGCACAGCTGTGGCTCTCACACGAGGCTTACTTGCTGGCTCAGGACACATTTTCAAAGCAGTGGTGATTCCTAAGCCTTTTTCTTCCTCCTCTGATTAAAACATTCAGTTACCTGGAAGGAAAAATATATCAAAGGGAAATTCAGATAACATGAGACAATGAGAGCATGTTGGTGAATCTCGAGAATGCAGAAGAAACTTTCTTTGGAAGTGTACCATTTTATTATGCCTCTGCTCCAGTCTCTAAAAACAAGATGTGTAATAATTTTATTGTGAAGAGGGAATTCATTCTTGAAAATTAATCTCTGGTGTCTTTCAGATATTGTACACTTTGAAAATACTGCTGTTAAAAAGACAGGGGTGGCCTGGCACTGGCAGTACAATATGATTGACCTCACATTCCTTCATTTCTACAGCTATTGATTTTTCCTTTTCTCTTTATTTTGACATTTCACATAATTCAATCCAAGATTCATCTTTTTGGAAATGTTAGGTTTAAGGTAGTTGTTTTTTTTTCTTTGTGGGGTTTTTTTTTTGTTTGGTTGGTTGGTTTGGTTTGTTTGGTTTTTTTTAATTGTTTAAGAAGAGTGATCTATGAAATGGTTTGCTACTTACCTTTTTTCAGTCACTTAGCTAAGCACATCAGCACTGAATCAACTCAGGATTGAGTGTATTTTTTGCCTTTCATAGTGTATTCCAGTGTGCCTTTTTACTGAGTAACTAATTGTATCAAAGATAGCAGCAGTGTTTTGGGTAGATTTCCAGCACCTCAGCACATTTCATGAGGAGAAGCTCTCTGGGGATAAAAACCTTTATGCGACATCACACTATGTGATGGGAAAGCAATAGAAAGCAATCACAGAATGCAGTAATACAGTCTGTATTACAGAAATCACAGGTAGCATTTCATGACATTTATTCAGCACCTAATAATTAGAGTTGCAGTCAACAGTCACGGGGCACAAGAGCAGCAGGAGCTGAATGGAAGGCGCCTGTCTGAGCTGAACAGAGAAATGTGAGCAGCACCAACTTGAACCTGATGATACATAGCTGGTGCAGATACCTGGTTCCACTCCCTTCCTGTTTGCTCCCCGGATACAACACTTCACTGAAAGCCAAAGTTTCCAAAACACAGTGCAGCCTTGAATGTCCTTCTAATAGGTGCTGCAACACACATTTGAAGTGCTGGATGGCTGCTGAAAATAAAACTTAGGGTGTTTGTTTACTGTGTCAGAACACCACCAAACCCTCGGAGCCACACACCAGACTACCTGAGTGACCAGGTCAGCAGAGAGGAGCTGGCCACCAGGAAATCACATGGGCCTCTCCAGGTTTAGGATTACATTTTGACACAGGACTGCAGTCAGAAGACATCTGGTTCCCAGGACAACCCAAGGAAATGGCCTGTTGCTGTCTTGCTCTGTGCCACTGCTGTGGGTCTGTGTTATCCAGCAGCACTTGTGCTGCCCTGCCAGGCATGACACGGAGCTGCCTGTGAACTTGTGGGAGCTGCTTTCTTCTTTCTGAAAAGACCTAAGAGCTCAGAGGTGATCATTCCTCTGGAAACCCACTTGTGCTGCTTCTGTTGTGCGGAATTTGCAGGAAATCGGACACAGCACCACGACCAATATGATCTCCGGCTAATGCCAATTTATTGCTAACAAAGCTTACAGTTTTATACAATTAGAGCATCAGCATCATACATACATCAAGCGTTTATTGGCTACTACATACTGTTCACGCGATTTCTTTATTCTATCATTGGCTAAAGTTATGAATAACCATTGTCTTTATGGTCACAGTCCCTTGTCACGTAGGCATCTTCTTGTTCATATATTTTGCAGCTTCATACATATTTCCCATCTGCAGTCTTCTCTCTCATGTATCTTTTTCAAGGTTCTCACCACACAGTCGTATTGTCTACACAAACTCAGAATATCTGGATTGCTCATATTTACAGTGTGGCCTTGTAAATATCCCAGAAATCCTCTTTTTTGTTTTTGAGCAATCCAGACACTGGCCATAGTCTTCTTTATTGCTTTCATTATACAACTAAACACACAACATCCTATTAATACAATTATTAGAAAGGTACTTAACGCTGTTAAAACTATCTTGTTATGCCTAATTGTGTCAGCCAGATTTATACAACACATACCTTCACTATCTTCATAACGGTGACCACGTGCTAACAATAACAAAAAAAATTTTTTACTACTCTGTTCTGAAAAATTAAATGGCACAAGCT
>VXAU01004922.1:0-19264 GCA_013399695.1 Formicarius rufipectus
ACTCACAGCTGAGAAACTTACTGCTGTCACTTCCTTTTGATCTACACTACTGCAATATGGGCATAAATATGGAAATAAGTTTGGTACATTTTTTTAATATAGAAAAATAGGCATGTTTATATTTGTTTAGAATTTAGATATCTACTGGATTTACGGACCTTAAAGGAGTATCCAAAATATTCACCTACATACTATAGACCTTGACATTCATATATATATAAAATACATGTTTATATATATGATCATATATATATATAAATTACATATAAACTTACACCATGCTACTGCCTTCAGTGACTTACATTGGCTAAACCTCTGGCTATCCACATTTGATTCTGTATTAATATATGACTACTGAATCATTCTTTTAAGCAAAGCTGCACTGCACTCAGCATACTAATTCTGATCATTTATTCAGGGTTTTTGGTTTTTTTTCTTATATATTCCACAGCATTGCTTAGAAAAATGATATAAAATCCTCTTCTGAGACTCAACATCAAAGACCACCAGTCAGAGAAAGTTTCAACTTCAAATTAGAGAGAGTTGTTACAACAGATTATTTATTTTAGGGGAGAGGAAAAAAAAAAAAAAAAAAAAGACTTTTTTTTGAAATTNNNAAAAAAAAAGTCTTTTTTCTGAAATTCTACCAAGATGTTAGCAATCACTGTACTGAGGTAAAAATGACTACTTGGACCACAGGGATTTGCTAACATGCACTTCAATCATGGTGACAATCTATACTAGAAACAATTTTTGAGAAATTTCTCATGAAATGTCAGCCATGCACGCCAAAGGCTAATTTCTAGTTTTGTGTATATGTGTGTGATTTGTGGTTCATATTTGCATGATTCTTCATTTGATCTATAGTGCAGGCTGTCAAGTAGAAGCCGTAACTCAAAATTAGCACTCTGAAGAGCTGATTCATCGGAAAACCTGAGAAATCAGTTTAAGGTGCCACTCTCAAGAAAGCTAAAGTTTAGGTCTCAAAATGAGCACCACTAAACCCAGCAAAACCTAATTTTACATCTTTTTAAAATGGTATCTCTCTTTGGCTTACTTATTCTCAACTATCTGTTCCACTTAAATAGCAAAGCCTTACTTGTCTTAAACTATGAGTCTTTTGTAAATAATACAGCGTCCCTGACCATGTGGGGTGGAGAAAACTTGAAACTAGATGATCTTTAAGGCCCCTTCCATCCAAGCCTCCTCCTGTTGATATGAATTACATACTGTAAACCTATTTCTAATCAAGATTAGTAATTAACTTTAGTAGATTTTTCCAACCCCAGTGATTGACGTTATGTTGAAGTTAGATCTGAAACCATATTTTTACCTTATGAAGATAAAATCCTTGTATTTTCTGTAAGACTATGTCTTAAATAAGATTCTTCAAATTTCATTTCATATAGTCTGACTTGAAACATTGAATTTTTTCTAAAAATACTCTGTTTTTGTAAAGATCATCAAAGCACAACAAAGGATGTGTTTGTCATCTTGGTTGGGTATGTGAATGTTATTGCTTAATTCTACGTAATTTAATCATCAAACTTATTCATCTCATGAGACGGTAATTTTCCTTCAAGTGCAATTATATTTCACAGTAGGCCTGCTGATTAGGCAGAAACAGAAATAATTCATCAGAAAATTACAAAAAGAATTAATCAACACCAACATGTAAAGTAAAGATATGATATTCAGCACCCAATAAATAATTAAATCCCTTCTTTCCAAATCCACCAAAGCTTAATAGGAAGCATGTATATATGTGCCAATAAATATCATATAACCACCCCATTTGGGGTTTATATTTTGAATTGTGCAAGAATGATGGATAATTTATTGCTTGGGTTTTTTTTTACAAAGCACTGCTCTAATAGATTAGTAGAAAACAGACCTTTGTAGTATAAATACATATGTTATTGCAAATTGTGTCTCAGTCTGCAAAACTAAAATAATAAAATGGAAAAATTGAGACAGCACTAAAATATAAATTACTATTCTTACATCCTGTATGACATTTTCATAGAATACCAGAGTCCAAAACAACTCTTTAGAAAGAGACAGCCTAATCTTTTAAGTACATGCACGTGTGCGTGTCTATTAGTTCCTATTAGGCTTCTCAAAAACAGGCACATTAAAGAGGCATAAAAATTTTGGCAGAGTTCAGGCTGAAGACTCTGTCCCTTCAAGTCATTATGTCACTTAGATATAGAAATTGCTTTACCTCTAACAGTTTGTATATTAGAGAAGTCCAGCAGTATTTTTCAAGCCCCTGTTAGGGAGAGTAAAAAAAAAAACCTCTACATCTCTACAAGACACTGAAGACTTTATTTAGATAACAAATTAAAATGTCAGATTGTGAGTAGTTAGTCTTTCAGAGCAATATTCATTTCAAAATGTGTAAACTGAAATGTGTTCAGGCACCCTGAGGTTCATCACAGCCTTGATTCAGTAGCTCTAGACTAATTCAGATAACTGGCAGATACAATGTAAGGACAATAATCAGTGCAGGAACACTGCATGACAGAAGATTAAGTTTATAATCTTGCAGATGGTCACTAACAGTGACGGAAATCCTGAACATAAATGTCGTGTTGAACTGAGGGGCTGTTCAGACTCTAGAGGAGATGACAGCAAAGGGGACAGTGCAGTGACAACAGAACTCCCCACCNTTTATATATCACATGTAAACATTTCCTCATAAATAGATATTGGTTATCTTCCCTGGCAAAGAAATTATTGAAAGCCCTGAAAGTATCAAAAAGAATTCTCAAGGAAGAGTACAGTATGGACTNCTTTCCAAATCCACCAAAGTTTAATAGGAAGCATGTATATATGTGCCAATAAATATCATATAACCACCCCATTTGGGGTTTATATTTTGAATTGTGCAAGAATGATGGATAATTTATTGCTTGGTTTTTTTTTTACAAAGCACTGCTCTAATAGATTAGTAGAAAACAGACCTTTGTAGTATAAATACATATGTTATTGCAAATTGTGTCTCAGTCTGCAAAACTAAAATAATAAAATGGAAAAATTGAGACAGCACTAAAATATAAATTACTATTCTTACATCCTGTATGACATTTTCATAGAATACCAGAGTCCAAAACAACTCTTTAGAAAGAGACAGCCTAATCTTTTAAGTACATGCACGTGTGCGTGTCTATTAGTTCCTATTAGGCTTCTCAAAAACAGGCACATTAAAGAGGCATAAAAATTTTGGCAGAGTTCAGGCTGAAGACTCTGTCCCTTCAAGTCATTATGTCACTTAGATATAGAAATTGCTTTACCTCTAACAGTTTGTATATTAGAGAAGTCCAGCAGTATTTTTCAAGCCCCTGTTAGGGAGAGTAAAAAAAAAAACTTCTACAACTCTACAAGACACTGAAGACTTTATTTAGATAACAAATTAAAATGTCAGATTGTGAGTAGTTAGTCTTTCAGAGCAATATTCATTTCAAAATGTGTAAACTGAAATGTGTTCAGGCACCCTGAGGTTCATCACAGCCTTGATTCAGTAGCTCTAGACTAATTCAGATAACTGGCAGATACAATATAAGGACAATAATCAGTGCAGGAACACTGCATGACAGAAGATTAAGTTTATAATCTTGCAGATGGTCACTAACAGTGACGGAAATCCTGAACATAAATGTCGTGTTGAACTGAGGGGCTGTTCAGACTCTAGAGGAGATGACAGCAAAGGGGACAGTGCAGTGACAACAGAACTCCCCACCACAGGTTGCCAATACTCAAATATAAATTAAATACACAAAGTTACTATGTCAAGTAGATAAAAACACTACAGGGAAGTCCAGAAAAATAACAGAAATACCACCGCAGAAGTAGTAATGGCTTTTTGACAAATGCAAACAATATTGTCCATTGAATTCTGGAGACAGCTTGAAGCAGAACTCCATGAGGAATAATATATAATAAACCTGAAAACACATCCTGGAAATAGAATGAGATTTTTATCAACAGGAGCAAACATGTATCCTATGCATATTTTTCTCATGCGTATTAGCTTTTTCCACAAGATCTATCCATTAATCTCTGAATAGTANCAAGTTATAATTTCCAGCATAAAAATATGGCATAAAATCAGTCTAGACTTCTCTATGATTAAATGTTACAGAACAGTTTTGAAACAAAAGAAGTGTTTTCTTTTTACAGGTATACCTGCGCACAACACCTGTGCATTTACAGAAAATGTAATTAAATTAAATCAATTTAAGATTAAATTGGGAATTTCAAATAACAAGACATATTTTCACTGGAAATATGCATTATATTTATGAAAATGCAATATAATTAATATTTTCCATATCAGTCATTGGTTTTGTACTACATTTCAATGATTCTTTAGTGTTTTTAACAATAAAAGGTCCAAATGTAATTACAAATTTGCACATATAAAAAAGGAATAAGCAGCATCCACTACTACAGTAGGAATTAAAAAGAATATATGCAAAGTGTTAAAAGACTGATGTAACTTTAATATGATGTGGCTGAAAGTACTTGGAAGCCTATATAAAATCAGGCTATGATTCAGAAATTCAAATATATTTATTTCAACTCCAACACCACAGAGTAAAGTACAAGTTTTACACTCTTAAACAGAGGTCTTAAACATCAGTAGCACCGGTTAGAGTAACATAATTGGATCTTACCCAATGGAAAGATCAGATAGGACGAAGCCACATCATGCAGTTAATAACACAAGGGACTCAGAATGTGTAGAGTTACAGTAATTTGTAAGCACCGTAAAAACCATCTCTTACAAAACCTTTCAACAAATAAAGGGCATGCAGAGCTAACAAATCACTAAATAAAAAGTATTGTGTTCTTGTGCATTTAGTAATACAAAAGATATTATTTAATTTATATCATCTGCTGTAGCTATCCAAAATAAAACGTGGCACTGTCCATAGCTATCACAAAACATATCCTAAAATAGAAACGTTATGTAGCAAATGTTATTATAATTATATAATTATATATATATAATAAGTTCTAGTAAATACTCACTTATTGAAGGATTAGTGCTCCACACTCAAATACTTTTCTGATTTAACCCCTTAGAAATTAAGGACTGCTGCCTAAACTGAGGCTTTGGAAAGCTAACCCAGTTACTACTTGTTTCATCTCCAGAGAGACAGGAGTTTCCCCAGCTTGAACCAATCCTTGGGACATCACCTTATATCTTTTACTAAGATGTTCATAACAGAAATATGTTTTCTGCTATGAAAATAACAGAAATATCATACAAAGAGTTGTCTGGATGATGTTAAACCTTTCACTAGTGATTTTTTATGTGTAAAAAAAGGAAATAAAAAGCATGTGATGAACCAGTTGCACAATTCCTTAATGATAGATTTGAAATTATTTATCAGTCTTGTGTTCCCAGCCTTTTTTTTAATTTCTCTGCATAACAAAGCCTCTTATAAAAGACTAAAAGCATTTCTTCTGCATCAAGCACACTTCAACAGCTACATTGCACCATAGCAAATGTATATTCCTGCTATTAATTTAATTTATACTATCTAAAAAGATGAGATAATAAAAGCAGAGCTGCAGTGCATTTCAGGCACATAACAAGGAGAGAGAAGAAAAAGAAAGAGCATACAATGTACTTTACTTCAAATATGTTTTCTTACAGCATGGAAGTGGTTATAAAATCAGTCAGGATTTAAATAACATCAGTGTTAACTTTTAAAATACAAAAAAGTCAGAGGAAATGTCAGTGTAATCAGTTCTTTCATGAGCTTCACTGATCACATAGTTATTTTTTCAATATCTGTTGCATCCAAGTGCCTATCTGATTTACTTAATTATCAACAATTAGGAAGATAACCTATATGAAGTCTGAAAGGTCATTCTTAAAAAATTGTGTTTTTCATTGTGATCTATATAAGTTATCTTTGATAGTCTGCAAAATTGTATTACTGTGACTTTTAGTCATTTTTTCAGTACTGAAAGGAGCTCTAGTGTAACTCATTTCAATCAGCAAAATATATTACTATTAACTTATTTCATTTGTGAAATCAGTATAAACTGTATTTTAAAAAAAAAAAAAAAAACACAAAAACTTTGCAGTTCAGGTAGTACAAGCCTTGCTACAACTAGTGGTAGATCTAATAAAAGTATTCTGAGCAAGAGATAGAGCATCAAAGTTTTTCAGAACAGAAAGCATAAACTTGTCCAGAGCTGTCAATTTTAAAACACTCAACACTTAGTTCTTAGAATGATTAACCTGCTAAATGTGATCTTAAAACTGAGTATTGGATGTGTTTTCAAAAATACACTTCTGCAAATGTAAAACCGGGGAAAAAAAAGGGGAGGGGGAAGGGGGCACTGCTGACCTGTCTACAACTACTGTTATTGTACAAAAAAATAACTGGTAGGAGCACTCATGTACAAAATTCCCAATGTATTTTTCTGTGTCATTTTTAATATATTTGAATGAAATCTATGCATACTCCATATCTCAGTGCAGACATCACAAACTATTTTTATAGCAGAACTTATACTTAACATATGGTACTATGCATTTCTGCTATCAAAGGAACTATAAACTGAAGAAGTAGAACCCAAAACACTTCTCTTTTCCTATATTGTTTAATCAGTCTGCAAGTTATACCACCCATTGTGTTACTTCCTTATACAAAAATACTAAAAATTACAGCACTACAACTTTGACTAATTGCATTAATATGTAATAGCCTGAACCACACTTTCCCGTGCATCTTTACTTCAAGAAAGGCATCCAGAAGGACTCAAGGAACTACAGACTGTTCAGTCTAAGTTCTTGGGATGGTTATGCAGAAAATCCTCTGAGCAGTTATTACAACAGATACAAAAGGCAAACAAATGACTAGATACAAGCCAGATGATTTTACTCAGATCATGACTGACCAATCTGATTGTGTTCTACAATGAGACAACCAGATTTGAAAAGAAGGGAAGAGAATAAATGTTTACTTTCATTTTAGCAAGGTATTTAATACTCCCTCCCTAAGCTCCCTTGCCCCCAAAATGGTGAGATACATCTTGAGTAAATGTGCAGTAGAGTGTGAAGAAGATTATATGGACCATGTTGTTTGGAGGTTAACTGCACAAACTCCAACCAGCTACTCCAAACTATCAATATCCCTTAAAGATCAGTTCTGGGGCCTATACTATTTAATGTCTTTATGAGCATACTTAACAGGACACACAGACTTATACTCTTGGCACGTTTACAGATAGTGTCTAATAGGAGGAAATTACTTCTAAAAACCTTGACACACTAGGAAAAAACCTGACAAGAACCTCATAAAGTTAAGGGAAAAAAATTAAAAAATGCAGTTCCTATATCTGTGATGGGGTAGCCCTATACAACCATTTAGGCTGCAGTTCTATACCCTGAGAAGCAGCCTTGGAAAAAAAGAACCCAATGGTCCTGGTGAACAAGGAGCTGAACATCAATCATCAGGGTGCATGGGTAACAACGATGGCCTGTAGTGTTCTGGTGCGCATTAATAAGTGAATACCCAGCAGGTCAAAAGAAGCAATTCAGTCTCTACATAGCTCTTGTGAGATTGCATCTGGAGCACCATGCGAAATTTTGAACTTATCAGTACAAGAAAGACATGGACATACTGTAGGAAGTCCAGCATAATTATTAGGAATCTGGAGAAAATTAAATATAAGCAAAGGCTAAGATAATTAAATCATTTAGCCTTATGAAGAGAAGGCTAAGGCAAGAAAATTTTCCTATTGAAAGCTACCTTATAGGGTGTGACATAAAAGATGGATACAGGCTGTTTTCAAAGTTGCACAGTGAAAGGACAAGAGGTAGTATACATAGAAGCTGACACATGGGAAACTGGGTACAAAGGAAAATAATTTTACTATGAGGGTATTCAAATGTTGGAGCAAGCTGCCCAGAGAAGTTGTGGAATCACCGTTTTTTGAAGATATTAAAAGCCCAATTGGACATGGCCCTTGGCACCTGGTCTAGTTAGAGACGCTTTGACACCTGACCTCCAGAGGTCTCTTCCAACCCGAATCATTCTGATTCTGTTAATTCTACTAATATAATAAGACTCTTTCACAGGCTCAGGCAATAACTTGCAACTGTTCACTGCATTTTCTTGCTAACATGTTTCTTGCTAAAGCCCCTGCCAGCTACCACACTCACAGGCTACATTCAGGTGTGATTTGGAACAGAACACAAAACAGTATGGATGGGGCCAAACCTTTCCAAACAAGGGAGATGACATAATAGCCACATGTCAAGCTAGGCCATGCCACTTCACCTCAGAACCAGAGAACGGTCCCTGGTTTATTTAGCTGTACAGATGAAGCTTGAGGCATATGAGGAAACAAGCTAAAGAAATAACAAGTTATAAAGTAAATAGTTAGGATGAATAAGAAGTCATTTCAATCAATTATTTAAACAATGATCAATAATAGAACAGAAATATTGAAGTTCTCATAGTTTAGAAACAGAACATGATTCTTTGGGGCTAAGTAACCTCTTGTACACCAAAACATGAAAAAGCCTAGTTTCATCCAAAATAGATCATTAGCTCTTCAGAAGTTTTGAAGTTTTTAAAATATAGGTGAGGTCAGAAGAAGTCCCAAGGTACAAAACCCAAAAGTCCAAATGATCCTTATTCTCACTGTCAATCACTCCACAACTTTACAGGAGTTTGTCAGTCCATCAAAGCAGTAGGTCAGATTATTCAGTTATACTCAGGTACATGTCAACTCAATTAGAGATGATTATAAAATCTTTAGGGCAAGTTCTATGAGAAGCATTTACCAAAAAGAACTAACACATTTTACATTATTACAACTGTTCTGTTTAAGCTCTAACCCATCACCAATAAGCATACTCAATGGGAGAATGCCTGAACAAAATCCTACTTTTCCAGTGTCTCAAAATGTATGTATTTCTACCAGAATATTTAAGGCTGATTTCTGAAACATTTTGATAATCTAAAATCACAGAATATCTGGTTTTAAGCTAACAACTGTATCAGTGCAAAAAGTGTCTTCAAAAAATGATAGCTAACAAGCTTCAGTGGGAATTCCTCGCTCAGAGTGACTATTAATTTCAGCCATGCTCATTCCTTCTGCAACTTCAAGATAAAAGGGTTTGAAAGATTGCAGCTAAAATTTCAAATCCTCAGATTCAAGGTTTTCAATGTATTTTGGTGTATTCAAGGTAAATTAGAGATCTATAGGACAGCTTGAAAATATGCAACTTTAGATGATATAGAACTTTCATGTAACATTTTCTTCTCTAGTCTTCTTCTTAAATGACTCCTTTTTAACCCAGCAATGATCATATGGATAAAAAGACCTTCAGAATTACCAGGTTTCCTGCCAACTGAGTCATGATCATTTTTAACTTTCCATACTGTCTTCTTTTTCTGAAATGCAAGCTACCAGGTATTCACTTTTGTGAGGTCCAGAGAAATCAAATTATTTCAGGACTGCAAGAAATTATTTATAGAGAGTGGTTAAAAGAAAAAAAAGAAACTTCATAATAAATACTGCATTTATATTATAATGCATTAACATATAGAAACAGAATAATTAAGGTTGGAAAAATCTTTTAAGATCATTGAACATCAATGTAGCACTACCATCATGTTCACAAGTCCTCAAGTGCTATATCCACACATTTTTTGAACACTTCCTGGGATGGTGACTCCATCACTTCCCTGGATAGCCTGTTCCAATGTAGCTCTTTCTGTAAAAAAAAAATAAATCCTAGTATCCAGTCTAAGCCTCCTCTGATGCAAATCGAGGCTCTTTTTCTCTTACTCTATCACTTGTTACCTGGGAGAAGAGACTGAGACCAACCTGGTTACAGTCTCCTTTCAGGTAGTTGTAGAGAGCAATAAGCCTCCTTTTCTCCAGGCTAAACATACGCACACACACACATATATAAATACAAATACATATAAAAGCATATGGAGTTGCCACCTATCTAAATAATATATGTTCAGAATGAGAGATTCCAAATTTTTATTCACAATATAGTTTTCACTGAAGTAGTGAGAACTTCCAATACACTTTTCAATAAAGGTCTTGGGCCACAAAATAAGGTGGAATTATTTACAAGAGTAGTGAAAGATATAGCTGAGTATGGAGCAGACCTGTGAAAAGCTGTAAAAAAATAAAAAAGCATATGGTCAACAAGAAAGCAACATAAATGTTCTGAAGAAACACTGCAACCTCTATCAAGTGAAGAAATCTAAGATATTTTCGATAAAACACTATTGTCAAAAAGCTGGACTGAGTTTTATATTACCCCCAGTGAGGTAATTTGCCTCCTGTTAATAACTTGTACCTCTGCAAACAGGTTCTCATCTTCATTCATTGCATATACAATACCACTTGGGCAGAGCTTGTCTCAGGACCATGTTGCTTAACTATCAGAAAACATTTTCAGACAAACTAAGCAAATGAGGAGCACCTGCCTGATGTGCTGACTCTAATGACCAGATTGTAAACAGTATCCGAGAAAATCGTGTTTACAAACCACCACCTGCTAAAGCATCGCTCTAAGATG
The DNA here is from genome assembly GCA_013399695.1 of Formicarius rufipectus. Classification (NCBI taxonomy): domain Eukaryota; kingdom Metazoa; phylum Chordata; class Aves; order Passeriformes; family Formicariidae; genus Formicarius; species Formicarius rufipectus. The sequence goes on from VXAU01004922.1 coordinate 10,580, forward strand.
AACTACCTTGGGTAATTCAGTTCAGTTTTAAGTCTGATTAATTTCATCCACAGGTGCACTCAGCCTAAATCAGTACACAAAAGACACAGTTTACACTTTAGCGAGCACTGGCCCTTTCATAACAAAGTTGATCTATTCTGTGGTGTAGCATCTAAATTTTAATCGACTTTAGTCATCTGAACAGTCAAAAAGTACATTTCATGTACCATTCTTGAGCCACACATTTTTCAAACAATATTTTCATAACAAAATTTTTAATATTATGAAAAAATTTCAAAACATCTGTTTATAAAAATGAATTTCTACTTATCTTTAATAAAAGTTCAGTAAAACCTTAAATAAATCCTTATTTGATTGCTATTAATATTACGGATTATGGAACATGAAAAGAGGACAAAAATAGTTCTAGTGTAAGCAATATATAATATATTTTATACACATGACTGAAGTCTATTTTAGATAAAGTGAAATCATAAATCTGATATCAAAGTGGATTAAGATTATTTTCTTTTGTACTAAACTGTCTTCTTGCCCTATATATCGATATCAATGCATAAAATATTCAATTTTCATTTGCACAATATGCATTCTGACTGCACCAGGCATAGAATGGGCTAGTGGAAATTACTATAACCTGAAAGTGGTGATTAATCAGAAAAAATTTGTGTCAGATGAGCAAAAGGTATGGAAGAGAAAAGGTACAGGAACTAGAGGTCCAGTTTTAGGATACTGTCTTGCACACAGAAAAAAAAAAGATAAAGAATGTGCTGCTTCCAAATGAATTTCTGATGTAGAATACACTGTTTTGAAATCAGAAAAAAAAAAAGAGGTATTAAAGTAATCATTGGCTTCTGAGAGGGAGATGAGAAAAATTGGGAATCCAAGTTGGTAAACTTATGACTGAGAATGATCATCTAAGGAATCTACTTGCTTTGTCAGAGTGCAGGGAAAGGCAATTATTGGAGAATTTAGATAGGAAAATGCATAACAGAAAAGAAAAGACTGGAGAAAGCAAATAGAAGTGAGGAAAGCATCTGAATTATTACTATTATTGAAAATTTAGCAGCTGCAGAAACAGTTAAAAAATAATAGAAGAAGAAAGAAAAATTGGAAGTAGAGATTATGCTTTAAAGGACTACAAATCCAACTGTCACTGTACTGTACAGATTAAAAAACTAACTGTATCCACTGAAGAATAGGATGGATATATAAGGGGTCATCCCTGTGATAACAAATTAGAGAAACTATTCTTTGTCTCTTTAAATTTCCCCAGTGCGTGAAGTCAGATCCACCACAAAACCTTGAGGTTGAGCAGGACATCACAAACAAAATGTGGCACAGTTTGATAGGATTCAAGTGATTTGCAAGAGCATTATGGCCACCAGCGAGGCAAGATTGAAATTCAGCAAATAGAATCTTATCAATGTATACATAATAATTGTCCATATATTCAGATTCCAGTAGGTTCTCATCAAGAATTTATAACATTTCTAATAGGTAGGGGAGTGCAACATTCAATATTAACACAGTGGGATGTGGAGAACTTGGGTGTGTGACCTGGAAGGCAAACCATTGAAATCACTGAAGCAAACGGAGTAATTGTTATCTGCCAAACTGCTAAGGTTAATTTATGACGCCTGGGGGATAAGCAAATATCAACTACTCACTTTGCAGTTAAAGATCACAACGAAAATATTTTGGGTTTCAGTGTTCTGAAAAATCGAACCTCGCATTTGGATAGCAGTGTGTGATGCTTTGTTTCATACTTTAACCCTAATCCTGAGAGAAATCTGCAGACTGTGGTGAGCTTGCTCTGTGTGGCACCTGTATTCCCTGAATAAGCAAGGAACTTTCCAGCCTGGCACAGTCCACTCATTATTGCCTGCTACTGGTTTTCACAGTGGCTACTGATGAAGTCCTGAGAAGTCTGAAGTCGATCTGGACCTCAAGGCCTTCGGATCTGGAGGACAAGTTGTGTTCTCTTCTTTCCCACTAGTTGCAAGGAATTATGTGACAAGAAAGAGGAAAATCAGGAAGATTAACACTTGGCTTTGAGACTAGTGCTATCAGCAGAATTTTGGGGATTTTGATCATGGGTCAGTTTATATGACACTGATCCTGATAGCAACAAATGAAATCCACCTGCCTCAAAGGGGGAAAAACATCTGAACTCTGGAATTAGCAGGGCTTATTGAGAGAGTTTAAAGCTGTATTTGAAGGGGAATGGGGACATATCCAGGCCTGACAGATAAAGTGTGGGAAGGGGAGAACTATAGCAACCATCCAATAGCAAAATAAGGCTTAAGAAGTAATATCTACAGTGAGTACAACCACAAGAGAGGACTATGGGGCATCCCTTTGCACCCCCGCTGGTATATTGACACAATCAAATACTTCTACAGGGTTCTGTAGACCAATGCACTCAGCACAGGGAACAAACAGCAGGAACTAGAGGTCTGTGCACACCACAGGGCTTTGATCTCATTGCACTTCTGGAGGTGTGTGGGACAGCTCACATGACTGGAATGCTGTCATGAAGGGCTACAAACTGTTTAGGAAAGAGACTGGGAAAACTCAGTGGTGAAAATGCCCTCTGTGTGAAACAACATCTGGAACGTACCCAACTCTGTCTTGGAGTGGATAAGCAAATTGAGAGCTTGTGAGTTAGGATAAAAGGGCAGACTAGTAAGGGTGACACCATTGTGGTTGTTTGCTATAGGAGGAGAAAGTGAATGAGGCTGTGTATCGGCAGCTCAAAGCAGCGTCAAAATCACATGCACTGGTTCTTAATAACCCTGACATCTGCTAGAGAGGCAACACAGTGAAGTAGAAACAGCCTAAGAAGTTCCTGGAAAGCACCGATGACCACTTCCTGACATGTTCCCACAAGGAATGAAGTGCTGCTCAAACTCGTATGGACAAACAGGGAAGGTCTTGTTGGAGATTGGTCAAACATGAACTAGCAAAGCTATCCCACCACAGTCTTACTCAATTGAGTTCTGTATTTTAGCAGGTCATGTTTGCTTATTACCTGCTAAAAGGGAGATGATATTTTATCTTCATTTTAATTAGTAATGAAAATAGTATAACTATAAAATTGACCCACCTTGGATTATTGCTCATAAATCACCAGTAGAAGCTCTCATTAAGGACCTCTTCCCACCAACATTACCTAACTCAGACAAGGTAAAATGAGAAAATCTGTCCTTGAGTTCAGACAGTTATGGTAAAAATAGAACTAAAGGACAACATATTTTAAAACTCACACTAAAACTAGAGTTCTCCTAATGTATTACTTGAGTTTATGATTTGTAGATATAAGTAGGAAAAGAATTTTTGTCTCAATAGTATTCAGCATTTTTAATTTAGTTCATGTTCTGATTGAAAAAGGAAAATCAAATTACTGGAAAAATTCATACAGCTATAGAAAGGTTTGACTCCAAAATGACCCAATGCCTTATTGAAAATAAGAAACTGAAACTCACTCCCTCCACTACAAAACATAATGTGACTGAAAGTCAAAGTTTTCTCATAGTTCTATTTTTCACATAAAATACTACCACTAAACCTACTCCTTACTCTGCATTTAACTGTTCGTGAGTATGACATTATGTTTATCATCATATGACATTTTCAAAATCTTTCCAGAGGCACTTTTTGCAGGTTTTCATACCGACACATGGGTTGGGAGCCGTAAAATTTCAAATATGTCAGTATCCCCATACACAGCCTACCAGGTAAGAAAGAACTGTTTCCCAAAGGCATTACTAAGTATATGCTCATAAAAATAGTCTAGGCTTATTCAAGCTGGAAATGTGATACCACCTTCTGTATTATACTTTTCTAGATGAACTTATGCTTGCCTTTAAATATGCATATATTTTACCCCAAATTTTCAACACTTATTTAGCCTGCTAAAACGTTCAGAAAACGGCTGTTTGGGTTTTTTTTAATTAAAACTTTTCCTGAATATCCTCAAACAGAGTATCTGCTTCAACCTATGCCAAATAGTGTGCAGCAGTTAATCCACTGAATATTTAAATAAAATCCCATTATCAGCATTTTCAACATTCAATTCAGTTGGAATTTTACACATTGAAAATGCATAAATAATGTTTACTTTCACATATGCAACTGCAGCAATCACAAATTCTTTCAAGTTCCTCATACATTTTTAAACGGTTTTTAATTATTTCTACCCTACTTTTTCCAAGGGCTACAAAATACAAAAAATTGAGGTGCCAATAATGTACATCTTGGTATGCTGAAGCATATCACAAACTTTTGCTATAAATGTGTGTCGTTATATCTGCATTTATGCATGAATGTGCACACTTACACCACACAAATACAGAGGGCCAAATTGTATCTTTGGATTCAAGTTTGAAAGCAAGACTCAGGTTTTGCTGAAATCTACCTCCCAAGTAGCAGGAGACAGCATAAGTGACCTTCCCTTTTTTCATGCTGTAAAACGTAACCTCTGAGTTCAGCTTGTAGAAATAGTGGTAGCATGGTGGTCTGCAGGGAAAGAGACACAAAACACAAGACTATCATGGTGTCCAGTACTCAGCTCCCAGTCTGAGGAGCATTGTGTTTTATTTCCTGCTACAATGGGCATTTACTTAATCATGCGATGTGAACATAATTTCAAGCAAACCAAAGCGACTCGTGACAAACTCTTCCACAACTCAATGTCTTAGGATAATGTCATAAGGCCCGAGTTTAAATCCAGTCATACTAAGGGCCAGGAGTTGTAACATCTGCTTCCCTCTTATAGGCTCAGATAACTCACAATGTTCAGGCTTTTGTGGGTCACGGTCTGAGATTCCCTATTTTCCACATGCATTCTACAGAAAGCTTAAGTGACTATGCTTAGGTTAAAAATGTGACAGAATAACATAATAAATGCTTCAAAAGTGCACACTGTAATTATGATAATCTTTGTGAATCCTGATCCTAATTTTTTTCAAATCATTGAGTAAACTATTAAATTGCCTCGGCATCAAGTGGCACTAGCCCTTCCCAAATGGTTTCAGTCTCGGTATTAATCTCCTGTGGGTATACTCAATATTTCCAAAGTTTGAAGAGTGACAGTGCTATCTTATAATTAGACCTGCTTCTTTTTTTTAAACTCATTGACTTAGGTCTACAAAGAATCAGTGTATGCATTCCTCTAAGCGTAAGTAACACAAAGACAAGTGTTTCAACGACAAGGAGATTCTGACATAGCAGCTATATATTTCAGATTAATCTTTATCTCATAAAAAATATGTGTAGTATGATTTTATTAAACTTACTAAAGTTGATTAGAAAGCACACACTAGTTTCAGTAAAACCAAAATTTCTGGCAGGGAATTCATCTCATGATGAATTTATCTTTCAACACTGTTAAAGAATGAATAAAGTCTAAGTCAAGTTTGCAAAAGACAAATGACTGTTTAAGGTAGAATGAAAATAAATATATTCAGACAAAAGGACATATATAAACTTATTTTTATTGCTTCCATAAGTACCCACAAGAATATCTGTGTGGTTGTATTGCATTTCCGTTTTTGGTCACAAAAGGAAAAAGAAGTGAAGTTTGAAAACACAAGTCAAATTGATTGCCATTTTTAGTCAAAATCCATCCAATGGTGTTGCAGTGTCATGAGTTGCTACTGTAATAATGACAGAAATTTGTTTACTGAGTCCTACAGGAGTCGCATCGTCTTTTAATAATGCAGATGCCCTCAGTAAATGGTTCATTGAAATTTCAGCCACAGCAGAATCAAACAAAAAATACTCATGCAAGTCACCATTTCATTGCTTAATCAAAACTACAGTAAATGGGTTCATATTCAGAATCAAATGTAAAATGCTTTATATTCTGCATGAAACATATAGCTTACATTTTAAATATATGAAAATCTACAATTAAAACCCAAGGAAATCTCACCTCAGTCACAGGACTGCTGGTTGGTGCAGTAATTTCTACTTCTTGCGCATTCTCACATGGAACCTAAATACATCAAAATCAAATTAGCTCTTCCTTGCAGTTTGTATACTGGTCATTAGAGCTTCTATCTTTTTACTTACCTTCTAACTTTTATCATTAGATTTGTCAACTTTTTTTCCTTGATTTTAACTTACATGGAGTGGTAATATGCAAATAATTGAATACTAATTCTTTACCAAAATATCTACAAAGTAAATATTTACATATGTATTATTAAACAGAAGATCTGATCTGAAGACCTTATTTAAGTCAAAACTCTGCTTTAGGCACAGGTATATATTTCATGAAGGTTTTTTGCTTAAGAACTGGAGTATTTGGCTTAAAGTAGTAAAATAATGAATTATGCTAATTTCATATTCACAAAGACATTCAACTCTTATAAATAATTTAACCAAATCAAAATTACTGTCAGAGTATGAAAGTGAATTAAAACAAGCATAGTGAACAAAAGTATCACAATTACAAAAACATAACCTTATTCAACTAAAGGCTAACATTTATCTTAAAAGGTTACTGAGAAAATACTTATTTTTAAGAAGCAAAGCAATAGGATGTTGATTTTCAATCTTTTTTAAATTTACAGGAATTTAAACAAGGATATTCACCAATGAAAACACAGATAACACATTTATTTACCTTTTTTTTTTTTTTTAGGACTTCAACAAAATCAGTTCTCCTTTCTTGCTCCTCTCCTGGCACACAGTCAAAATGTGCTGGGCCACATTCAGTTCATATCCTTAACATGGCATCATCACAACTGCATTTTGACTAACAGGGGACAATAAGCAGCACTTTTTGATCCATTGTCCCACTGCTCAATTTCCCTTTGAATATAGTAATAAACTCTTATCTATAAAAATACAGAAGTTTTACAAATGCAAATGTGTTGGATTTGATAAAAAGGGTTTACACACCAAACATTCATCAAACACACTTAGTAAAAAGGGATAAGAGGCAGAGAAATAAAAGTTAACTACAAGGGCTTGTTTGAGAAGAATCCTGCAATAGTTAGAGAAAGTTACAGGAATTTTATTAATTAAAATTACTAAAATAAATATATGGAAATGACTCAAGTTAATACATTCCAAGGAAAATATAATTAAAAGTAGAGATGTAACATTCTAGCAATGCAAAACAGCTTTTCTGAAAGATTGATCTTATATATATTGGTACTCCAAGCAAAGACAAATATCGAGAGAGTCCCTCAGCTGTTTACCTTGTAATAAAAAAATAAAAAAAAAAAAGAGTGAGCACCATAATTTTGTATAACAAATATACTCCGAAAGTGAACACATTTTTACATAAGTATTTCTTGTGCCCTCATATTCATACTTAACATTTTTTTATTTTACTTGTTTCTACTTTTTCCTCTTTAATACTTTTGTTTCCGTCTCTGAATTACCCTAATGTCTCCACCTTCTTTTCCTTTTTTATCTTCTGTATGCCTCTCCCACACTTTACCAGATGATAAGCTTGCTATACTTTCTTTCTTTCTTATTCTCCATCTCCTTTTATGTTCCATCTTTTCCAACTATATCATCAAATCTAATATACTGCAATCTAGCCTTGCAATTACCTCAGAATAAATTGTTGTAGTAAAGATCATCTCAAAGAGAATCAGTGGCAAACTAGATGGATATAAAATGGCAACACAATCTCAATTGACCTTACACAATGGGTAGCGAAATGGAAGAGGTAAACAGACTGAAAGAGCTCCCTACACACAAAACACTAGAGCAGGAAAATAAGCTATAAAAGTTGACAAAGCTGGTGCTGTTGTTAATGGTAGTAGGGAGCCATCTCCTAGAGGTTGTTGTGGTTTACATATTTAACACGCAGCGAATGATAAGAGCTGGCTCATAAAGGGGTCTGCACAAGTGCCTGAGTTGAAGGATATGAGCTTTATTGAACAGAGAGGTCCCTCTTTTATAGAGGGAGCTGTGGAACATTCAGGGAAAAGGGGTGGAGTTTAACAAATAAGGAAAAGGTAGGAGGGTGCGATCCAAACTTGGGCATATGGAGGAGGATACATAACCATATATGGAAAACAGGGGTTGAACAAGTGCAAACATGGCAACTACTGCAATGCAGCAAACAACAGCCAATCAGAAATTAGGAATAAAATCTAGAATAGTATGAGGAGATAATACTTTAAAAACCATTTTTTAAAACCATTAACTGATTAAATAAACAGTTCTGCATGTTATATTAAAATCTCTGGTTTGATTGTGAGGTAGAACTTCCTGCTTCATCAAGGATTTGAACAGAATCTTGAGATTCTGGATCTTGAGACTTTCAAAGTCTGTCCACTGTATTTCACAACCCCCGACACATATTTATGACCTACAGTCAATTATGGAACAATTGTACTTTAATGTTAAAGCCTGTGTGAACTTTCTAGTAAAATCTTCAGTGCTACCTGATGAGCAGTATCTCTTCCATGAATAAACACATGACTTCACCTTTCTATACTGTCAGTCTGGCAACCTTTCACAGGCTTTAAGTTCTCTTTAAAATACAAAAATAAAGATTTCAGTGTCAAAACAGGTTTGACCCGACAGATTGAGTGAGAGATTTCGGAATTAAGGACAGTTCATTGCCCTACAGCAATCTCTCTCATCTAGACTGAAACAGAAAGACACTGGCATATTTAATCAGATGCTTAGTTAAATTAAAAAAAAAAAAAAAAA
>VXAU01004922.1:19299-36799 GCA_013399695.1 Formicarius rufipectus
CCTTTTATCTCAATCTCCTCCAAATGAAAGAAAAGATAAAATAAAATACTACAGTATCCTGATTAGTACAGTCCTCTTTTTACGCCCTATTTTTAAAGTGTCTGCTGCTCTATTTCTGGCTTATATGCTCGGGCAGCTTATCATTAAGGAGATCTTGAAAGCACAAAATAGAGATATTTTTAGATGTTTTAAGCAACATGGATATAGTACTATAAAATTACCAAAAAAAGTTGTTTACTTATTGTAACTATTATAAAAATTACTAAGATGTAAAAACAGTCATGCACATAAAAATTAATAAGACAAATGTATTTAATGATATAATTATTTAATGACAACATTATGATCATGAGCTAACAGTTGATGCAATCAAAATATTTCATCTGTAGTCTTCCCTACTGGCTTTTTGAATTATACATCTTCCTATTTATGAAAGTGTTTATTGAGGAGGGTTATGCTCTTCATGATAACTAACACAGTTTCTGATTTGCCAGGAGAGATAGTTCAGCTTTTTTTTTAGTGACAGAGCTAAAAAAAATGTATATACATAGAAAATATATATACATCCATTCATCATGGCACAAAAATTCCAAATCTGCCAGAAAAGAATCAAAAGAAAACCTCTTGGGTATTCTCTTGGACTCACTGGTACATACCATTCTGCTTTTCCTCTGCCATGACATTACCATTCAAAACCCAAACAAACCAAACCAAAAGTTGCATGAGCTAATGAGTGAGTGTCCCTGGTTTGATCTCACTATTTTGTTAAGAGTACAAAGGAGTAGTGGAAACACGAATTACTCTAGTAGAGACTCAATATCCATGAGAAAACTTCTTAAACCTTTTAATTAATCTCTTACACCTTTTAATTAATCCTTCTTACCACGGAGACATGATGTCAGTTTAAAATACCTAGACTATTTTCCTCATATTCTAGCAAAACAACTTCAAGAAAAAGCAGCAAGCAGTTCCATCCCAAGGGCTCTGGCCAAATCACAGTCACATTACAGAGAGCAATAATTTTTTCTTGACTTTACCTGATCAGTAGACATCTCTACTAATATATATTTGTTATCGTGCACTTTTGCTCCTTGAATTTCTTCTCGTAATTCACTCACTTCAAAGACTCTTGATGCTGAAACGTAATGAGAATTTTTGCTTTGAAATTTTATGCTCATCCAATCCTTTAATAAAGCTCAGTATCTTTATGTTAAACTTTCAATTTTAAATATACTATGTAGCAAAATAATTCACTTCAGTCTCTCTACTTAGAATTGAGTGAATCATTTTCTCTGAACAATCTTCTCAATGAAAAAATAGTGTTGACCTTAAAGGATTCAGCAAATTTTACCAAAAAACCCACACCTATTTCAGAATTATATTCTGTTTATAAGCTCAGGTAGAAGTTAGGGCCCTCTCCCTGATTTTATAGAGAGAGATATAATGTATTTCAGGTGGGTTGACCTTTTCTGCCTGCTAAATCCCCGTCAAGCCACTTTCCCTCTCCTCCTCCTCAACAGCACAGATGTTCCTGACTTCACATCTTTTCAACTCTTCAAACTTACACTACATATACAAACCCTCTTTACATCTAAAGACATTAGATGACACAAACATCAAGGGTTATATATCCTTATTCACCACTATCCCCTGTCCACAGATAGACAGATACTCTTCCTTCATTCCAAGAACTGTCTGTGACAGCAGGTGAGCACTTGAGCCCATCCTGACAAAATGATCTTTCAGGACTGGAGAGCAACATGTTGCATGCCAAGACTGACATGCATTGAGTCATCACTGCACCTACCTGGTTTCTTGTGAAACTCATTCTTCACCAGTTCAAGTAGGTCCTGCTGCATTAGTTCCTACAACACAGAACTAAAAGCATTTTCCTCCCAGTTGATGTATCCTTGACAAACACATCAGATCCCCTTATTCTCCCACATTGCACAACAAGCCTACTTGGGTGTTTTAGCAAGGACAATCCAAGAAATGGGTTTGACTTTTCCCCAAGGAGGAATAAATCCACAGTCTTTCACAGCACCATCCCAATGCATGTTACAGGAACCTGCAGCAGTATGCAGAGGCTTTGTTGGGGCAGGATAAGGATAGCTGGCCAATCCTCTGGTGTTAAACAGTCAAGTGATTCCTACTAAGTTAGTATACCAGTATTTCCATGCCTCAGCATCAAACACTTTCAGTAGTCTTTAGTAGTCCATTTACAGATTATTAGTAGCATTTAGTAGCATTTACAGATTATAGGTAACAGGATATTGTAAATAAATATTTTTTTTTATTTATTTTAATTATTTTTTTACATTTTAAAAACTCATTAAACACTGGAAAGAGGAAAGTAAGTTCTTCAAGAAAAATAGAAATTTAGGAAAACCAAAAATGACAAAATTTGTTTTATATGTATCTATGAAACTCAAAGTCTGTGTTCTCTTTTATGTTCTCTACCTTCTAATAGCATTAGATATTTCTGATGTGTGGAATTGTGCCATACGGTGTGATACTAAGTATGTCCTTTCCATTAATGTACACCAACAGAAAGGAGGTTATATATCTTAATTCTGAGACCTGTAGACATCCAACTCTATAGCATATACAGAAAAAAATGTTTCTATTTATCCGTGTATCTAAATACAGCTTCCTGCACAGGTTCATTAAACTGCAGTTAACATAATCCTAAAGAAAATTCATAGTTCCCCCTTATTTTACCATCTCAAATATTGGGTATTTGTATAAGACAGAAAGTTGTTGTTGTTGGCTGGACTTCCAAAACGAAGATCTTGGGATAAGCCTGCGCAATGGATTTTTTAAGTGAGGCACAGGGTGCGCAGAACTGGCCCCACTCCCTTTACTCCTGAGGTTCATCTTGCCACGGCCGAGCAGCTCGGACGGTGACAGCGAGTTCCTGCAGGATTCGAACCGGCGTCCTCAGAGGAGGAGCCGGCTCCACAGGCGGGGGTCTACGCCACTCGGCCAACACCCGCCACCTCATAAGACAGAAAGTAGTTCTGACAGGAAAGACTGAACAGTATTTATTCCACAACACTTCATCTCAGAATTTGTTTATATTGCCTTAAGATATCACCTATATGTTATATTGGGTTATCTCTAACAAATGCAGGATGTGAAGTCCTCTCAGGACTTGTCCTTTTGCTTTTTGCATAAGAGTTTCGGTTTGATGTTTCCATAAAATGTTGGCTTTTATTTTTTTTCATCTGTTACTCTTGTATTTTTAATGGCTTTTCCTGGAAGTCTACTGAAGGATTCCTTGGTACTTAATTTTGCTTACTAGTGAAACATAAACAAAGGGTGTCAAAATAGAGACTAAACAGTTTTGATGTACTGATAATTATGCCTAAATAATTTGTTTCAAATTATGACTATTTAGTGTTACCAATACCAGTGTTCAGATTTATTACATTCATAATCTCTTTACTTTCTAAAGTTATTTTGCCTTTGCAAAAAGTGATAAAGCAACTGCAGCTTTTGTGCCTATATTCTCATGTTTCAGTTACTGTGTAAAATCACCAGCTGCAGCTAAAATGCATGGATTACATTAAGAAGTGCTGCAGAGTTTTTGGTATTTTTAAAAATTTTAAGGGATTTTATACAAAACTACAGTGTGATCACAACTGATCTTTCGATGTCAAGGAGGAAGGCATTAACAATTCACCATCATTCCTTCCAAAATGCAGATAACATACAGATTACACAGTACTTTTACAGGCCATCAGTTGGAAATGATCTAGTTTAAAAGGACACCATAGGCAGTACGTTCTCAGATTCTCACCGTGGTCCTACTTACCCCACCAGTGAGGGGTTATTCCCCTTCTGGGTTCCAGTTTCCACTTCTTGAATGATTACAGCCCTTGTACCATAGTACACATCAGAACACAATAGTGCACATCAGAATTGCATCAGGCCAGGATTTAATGTTCCAGTGGATTACAAGTAACCAAAAGTTGTGTGAATTTGGTGCAATGATATTTCTAGTACTATTATTAACATATTAACATATGGAACTGTCAGACTAGCAGAAAACAAAAGAAAAAAAAACATTAAGACAAAGCCAACTGTACAATATTAGAAAATATGGATATGAAAATCCCATTGAAGGTAAAATATAAACTAATTTTCACCCTGAAAAAATATTTTTATTTTTATAATGTGATCTTTCACATGAAGAGAAATTTTAAAGAATGTACTATGAATTTAGGCAAGATTCAAGAAAAAAATCATTTTAATAAAAGTCTATAATAAGTGGAGCAGAGAGGGCTTTCATCTTAATTCAGGAGCAGCAGAATAGCCAACAAAATTACAGATAGAAATAAATTGAACTTTTATTACATGACAGATACTTTCCATGTAGTTCTTAATGTTTAAAAACCCGATATCTCAGTAACATTTAGAGAACATTTACATTTATACACAGATACATTAACCTATTAACTGTAAAATTTATGGGACAAATCCAGTATAGAAATTGGACTGTGGCAACATTAAAAGAAAAATACCTTTATTTTAGTACTGAGCTCCCTCCATGATTACCCAGCTCTTCCCAGATGAGGAGAAGATGACTCTTGGACTCAGCTACCCTATGGACTACTCACTGTTCACTGAAGTGCATGCTGTGGGTTTGAAACCAATTAAGCTAAGAAAAGATTATGAACTCAGGACTGCCATTTCCAATATACCCCTTTTATTAGCATTCTCTACCAGCTGGTTTATGCAATACTCTATGGTGTGTCACATCAGCTATTGTAAGTTTCATTATGCAATGCCCAAAAATTTCTTTACATGTCCTTCTCCAGCAATAGCTGGACTGGTTGCAATGAATAGTCTTATACTACAAAAACGGCAATTCTAATAAAACTATGATGAAAGCTGTCTAAGGAAATCAAGCCCACTCCAAATGAAAAAAAAATACCCTTGGATGGTAGAGGTAAGATGCTAACTAGCAGAAACCAGCAACAGGAGCAGGCTGGCGGTAGCAGCCTCTTTGATGCTACTGCTAGAGAGTGACTAGTGCTCTGATCTAGGTGTGTGTTACAGCTTCTAAGCCAGATTCCAGTTGTGTTCACTGGCCATGTCCCAGCTCCATACTACTATATGATCCAAACACATTTAATCTGAAAAATACACATACACCTCGCCCTGGTTTCCTCATGAAAGCAAACTGCAAAGACTCAGTTTAAAGGACAAACTGTTGATCAAGACACACTGTGGATCACCTGCATCCACTTTTCAGATATAGCATCTCAACTCTAGATCTTCTCAATGAGCAAAGAAACTACAATGAACCATTTTAAATTTAATTCCAACCTACAAGTTTCCAAATTTATTTGCTTCTTGATTTGCACCTTAGAGCCTAAATCTTTCCAAGTTTATGTGAGAAGTCTTTTCTATAAACTTCACAGTATCTGTAACAAAGTAGGAAACCAAGAACCTAAAAACATTGTAATCAGTGTATTTTATCTATGACTTGATTAGAAGTCTAATAAGAAATACAAAACTGGAAGAATAGTCTTTTCCTTTAGCCTGAAATATTCCCAATGAATGAAATAAGATCTTTTCATCCTCTAAAAATGAATATTAGATCACATACTCTTCTAGGGCAGAACAGAGGGGCAATGCATTCAATATAAGAAAAGTAAGCACTATGAGAATTTGATGATGAGGATAAATGCAAAAATAATATGAAAAATACACTCAGGATATTATTTTCATATTTAAAGGATATACATATCTTTTCATAACTGTCTACATTTTATTTACATAAAATGCAAATATTTAAATTCACAAAATCTGAATTCAAGCATAAATTACAACAAATTCATTATCTTGCCAGTCCAGAGAGCAAACCAGTTGATCACAAGGCTGGAGCACCTCTCCTGTGGATATGATCTGAGCAAGTAAAGATTGGGAAGTTAAGGCTCCAGGGAAACTTAGTGCACCATCCACTACCTAAAACGGGCTTACAAGAAAGCTGCAGAGGAACTTTTCACAAGGGCTTGTAGTGAGTGGTAGAAGAAGCAGAAATGGCCTTAAACTGAACGACAGCAGGTTGAGATTAGGTATTAGGAAGAAATTCTTTTCCCTTTAGGGTGTTAAGGCACTGGCCTCAACTGGTTTCCCAGATGGGTTGTGGACTCCCCAATCCTGGGAATGTTCAGGGCCAGGCTGGATTGGGCTGTGAGCAAACTGGTCAAGTGGAAGGTTCCCTGTTCATGGCAGGGTTGGAATTAGATGGTCTTTGAGGACTCTTCCAACCCAAACCATTCTATGATTCCATGATTCTAACATGACAATTTCAAATTGAAAGTATTACAATGACGGTCTTTTGTAGAATTATTAATTTTAAACAAAAATTGCAATGCTGATAAAGTCCTTCCAACCACTGAACAGTTTTATCAAGAGGAAAGTATTTATAACTTCATAACGGATTGCATTAAAATGGAACTTAAGTTTTAGCTGCACTTTAATAACTTACCTCCTATATGAACTAAATGTCCCTTGAAGATGGTAGTTATAAGGAACTACTCAGTGATTGCTTTATAACATTAAAAAACAAATCTTCAATTTTAACCCTAAATCCCATTCATCACAATCTGAATTATAGCTGAGTATTATAAAGTTGATACTGTCATTGTGGGCAGCTGTTGACTGTTTGTCTCATTTCTTTCCCCATACCATAATTTTTTAAGTAAACGTTCTCCCACAAAACAACCAACATAATTTTACCCATGCAGTGACAATATAATACACATCAAAATGATAAAAATTGCCCTTTTATAATCCAATTCTGAAGAAATCATAGAAATTTCAATTAAATCAGCAGGTTGTGTTGTGAAGCACCTAGACACTGCTGTGAAACATTTTCATAGAGTATTTAGACACTGGTAAGTGGTACGAAATCATCAAATCACTTGATTTAGATCCCTCAAAGACTTCAAAATGGTAGTTGTTTCTGCCTGTCAGATGTCTTGTGCAAATTTACATTGCAGATCACCTTGAATTAGTAATATTTATTAATTATGTGAACTCATTTCATAGACTTGTAAACTAGATACTAGTATTAAAATACACTCAACTGATACTTAACACAGTCTAATAAAAATACTGTTATAATGAAAACCAGATTATTTATGCATTAGTTCTAAATCCAAAGGAATAAAACTATAAGATGTCTTAAATCTAACTCTAAGCACTGCAAATCAGAATGTGCTTTGTAGTTATTCAAGTAAGCACTAACAAATAAGTAATTATGTTTATGCAATCTGTTTTATATATTACAGGTATCTGTGTTTAATTTTCTTAGTTCTCAGATTTTCTGTAGAATTCTCATTTTTTGGGAAGATGTTTTTGGAAGAAGAATACATGATATTAGTATCATGCACTGTTCATGGTGATATATTAAAAAAGATTGGGAAGATCCATAAAGCAGTGAATATATAGTTTGTCACTTTTCCATTAATTTAAACAGCTCACAATTTTAGAAACTAATTTGTTAGATTTTAAATTAGCAATAAAACCAATTACAATATAAATTCAATACTGTAAAAATAAACTTTACTTCCCAAAGAAAAAGTACTAGGAGAATTAGAAAGAATTATTACTCACAAATGGAAAGTTTAGCAAACTGAGCAAAAATGCCAAACGTATCAAATTAAAAATGCAATCAAACTATAAAGGCAAGATATATGCTAACCCACATAGATATCTACTGTCAATAACTGTGAAAGCAATAACAATATTATGCCAAATCATACTACAGAAGCAATGCCACATCATGGAGGTAATAAAAACAATATTTCAAAAAAGTAAAAGCATGTTGCTCTTCATAAAATAAAAATACTGCCTGAATAAAGCTTTCAAAGAGAATGGTATTGGTAAGCAGAAATGTGAGTTCATCACAACTCTAAGTCTTAAACTTTTCAAAAACTGCCATAATAGAATATCTCCATAGGAAATGTAAGATCCAAATAGAATGTTCTTGAAGAACAACTAGATAGCCTGGCTTGAGAGCTCTTCTGTATTGACCTACCAAACCCACAATTAAGTACAGCTATTTCTGATCCAAGATATCATCTGTCTTTATTAGTCTCATTCCTGTTTGACTGGTATCATATATATATCTTTATTTGTTTTTCCAAACAGGATTTATCAGTGTTGGCAGTCCAGTGCATGGGTTCTGAAAGTGGACCCTCCCACCTGTGTTTTAGCTCCCATTCCTGAGTCTACAGTTCCTTTTATACCGGACACCCAATATGGATATGCAATATGATTGTGAAGATAGAAATCACAGAAATGGGTGACATTCCCTTCCTTTGGATTATTTTTTTTTAAATTCAAGCCAGTCTACCAAAAATTTCAGCCAACTTATATTAATACCATCTCCTAGATAGAAATCTTGTAATAGCCAACACTGGCTTGGTTCTTCTTGGAGGAAGAGTGAGAGTAGTTTGTAACTGTTAGCTGCTGCAGCTAGTTAAGGTTGTTTATAAATCCTACTTGAAGCAAACAAGTAATAACATTCAGCCTCCTGTCCATGAAAAACTAAGAGTTTCTGAACACTCTGAACCCTTTTCTGTACCCTAAAAGGCTGATGTTCTAGGGAAAAAAAGTTTGAAATCTAGTGTCTTGACAGTTGCACAACAAAAAAATAGCAATAATACCTTATCAAGAAGTACAAACCACTACTGTCTTCTCTAATCTCCTGTTAACAAGCTTCCAAAGGCTAACTTGCTGAGTGTGCCTGGTTCAGACCTACTTTTACCCCAATATTTTAAAAATACACATGCCAATAGAATCACCAATATTGGACGTCTCCTTTCACTATTTTGAGGACAACTGCATTCATGAAGACTCTACCACAGATAGATCCTAATGAGGCATTACAGTCCCTCTTACAAGAGAAAGACACCTCTTCACTGAAACTACATTCTTGCAAAAGGGAATCTCTGCTATTTCCTTTAGAATGCATCTCTTCAAACAAAAGATACATTGCATTCTCTAGATGGTAAAACAAAACTGTTTTGTATCTGAGAAAGTAATCAAGGAACCATGTAGGCTTGAAAAGCCCTATAAGACCATCAAGTCCAATGGTAAACATAGCACCACCGTGTCAAACAATGAGCCATATTCCCAAGTGTCACATCCACATGTTTTTTGAACACTTTCAGAGTCAGTGTCACCTCCATTTCCCTGAGCAACCTATTCCATTGCCTGACCTCCCTTTTAGTGAAGAAGTATTTCCTAGTATTTAATCTAAACCTCCCCTTGAAGCCATTTTCTTACAGTAAAAAATTTCTAACATCTAATCAGAATTTCTAATTTTGCAACTTGTGTCTGTTGCCCCTTCTTGTTTCATCAGGCACCTCTGTTAACCACCAGGATCCATCTTCTCTCTTATAAAGCAATTGAAAACCAATGGTGTCACCCACAAGTTTTCTTTTTTAAAGGTTGAACAAACCCTGTTATCAGAGTCTCTTCTTGCAAATCATGACATCCAATCCCCAAATCATAGTATCTTAATAAAAATGATCTATCTTCTCAGTCCTCAGAAAATATAATCTGAACAGGACAGAATATATTTGCTTACTGATTCTTAGAAAGCACTGTTTAATAATCATATGCACTTGGCTTTACCTCATGAGCCCAAATGGGAACAACGGAATTTGTAAAAATCCCGTTTCTTGTCAGTGTGACATTACCCGTTTTTTGACAAATATTCACCCTAACAAAATTAGACTAAAGAATCAAGCAGAGGAACACATTTTTTCAAATGGAAATAAAAAGCCAGTTTAGGTAGTAAATTATGAAGTTGATACAGCAGTTGAACCAAAAGATGTTAGAAGTGAGCTCTTATCAATTATTTAATAACTGTCTTGTCCTTCAGAACAAATAGGCAAAGGTTGTTTTCTTACAAAAGACCTGGCATTTGGTTCTCCATGTCACTTGAGTAATGTTCTCCACTCCTGTAATATGAATTGCAAATGAAATGCATTAATTGGCTGCACAACAAGCCACTGCAAATTGTGGAAGATTGCTTTGGATTTAAATTATGACAAGGAACTTTTAAGAAAGGGTCTAATAGCTGACAAATTTATCACAGTAGCTACAATATAATTTTTAAACAATATTTGGTATACTCTGATGGATTAATATTCCAGTTTGACAATGCTATTAAATTCGATCTATTGATCCATGTATTGAAAAATTATTAAAAATAAAAATAAGAACCAGCTGAATCCTGAAATAACATGGAAATACTGGGTTTGTTTTAATAAAATGATAATAATATTGTCAGCAAAGCAATTGTTTACCAGAATGTCCATGACAAAATGATGGCTGAAAAACATGTTACTATGAACTAGATTAATGAAAATCTGGAATCAAAGGAGCAGAGCGAAAATGACTTTTTTTTTTTCTTTTTTTAAATGAAGCTTGACTATTTCACAGAAAGGATTCCTACCTCGTGATTTTATATGTCAGAAGAGAACTGGTAACATTTGTCAGCATCAGTAAAAAGCTGAATGTCTTTCCCACTTGCTTTGGCTCAGAAATTAAGACCATTCTTGAAAGTTTTGTTTAACACGGAGAAAAAGCAATAGCTCCTTCTGTACACTCTATTGAACCTCCCCAGTATAAGAAAATACTTAGATCATTATGTATTTAGAGACTTAAATAATTATCTTGCCAATAAAACATTTTTAATAATAGATATTGAAGACAGTACACTGTAATGTTCCTTGTAACAGTATTTTTGTAAATTTCTTCTTTAGGAAAGACATTTTACATGCTGAGTTCAAGTAAATTTAAGTTTTAGTGGTAGTGCATGAACCACAACAATCACATGTCCTTTTGAAGAAAGCCTAACTGGGCTACATCCAAGCATGATTTTAATAAAAGGTATCATATATTTAATAAATTTTGGAGAAATAAAGAAGTTTTGTTCAATATATGTATCTGCTCAATATACAGAAAATACATAAGAAAGCAACTGTGGAAAACTCTAAAACACTGTGGTGTATAAGACTGGAATTTGCAGATCTGAAAGGGAGTTTCATCAGACTGCCGTACAGCTATTTCTCTCCACTAGTAGTATCATACTAAAAGAAACATGTGACTGAAACTGGATTTAGCACAGGTAAGAAAAATAAACATTTTGGCAGAGGTGGGTTGTTTTGCTATGGCTTCACTCTAACAAATGCCTCTAACCACAGATTTTCAAAATTATTTCCAAATTCAGGATTCTAAAGGAAGTAATATTTGAGTAGTGGTGGACAAAAATACCTCCAACTGGACAAAAGATTGAGTATTTTCCTTAAAAGTCTAGGATTTAAACAGTTATCCATGTATCTGGTCAGACCAGAATAATATCTGAACACACCATTTTTAACACAATCATTCACAAACCTTGCTTAGAACAGAACATACCAGCTTATTCTTTGCTAAACATATTACATCTCTGACTCCTTATTCTGTGATGCGTGGCAATTCAATTTCAGACAATTCAAGATGATAATCTTTTACATAGGTTAAACTTAACATTACTACCACCCAATTACAGAATTTGTATAAAAATCAAGCAGCTTCAGGAATTGCTAACGGAACTTCAAAAACAGCAGAAAGCAGATTATTCATTTATCTGCTACATTTAAGTCCAACATTACACTCAAATCCATGAACTAATCACCACATTTTTACAGATCACAGTGTTTAAATGTTAGTATTACAAGATGCTGAAAGGTAGTTACATCACTTAAGTTACCAAACACATGAATGTGGGAACTTTCCTGTTTGGTGGTATTGAAATTACTCATCATTAAGAATTAAAAAATTTGTAAGTTCTGCATGTATATTTCTTATTATAAATAGCTTAGTTTATTGTTAAACTGTTTTTGTTACAGCTGGAGACAGGCTTACAGTATTAATTACATAATTTCTCTCTGAGGAAATAACCAGGGCATTCATCAACAAATATGTATATTACTGATAAAAACAATACCAGAACCCAAAGACTTAATCATTTTATGAGTTCTAATACTGTAAAACAAACAAAAATTGAAGACAAACAAAAATGAAGACAAACAAACAAAAATGAAGACCTAAAACCTGAACATAGTATGATGACATAATAATGTCTCAAAGAATTGCTGAAATATAAATCATTACTAAGATAAACAAAAGCAAGGTACAAAGAAAAAAGATTCATGTGGACAATCAGAAAGACCCTTAATATTTCCAAATGAACAGTCAATTAATTACCGTAATATGAAAACATTGCCGCAGAAAAAAATAACTAAGTTTGGTGTTTAACATCCTGTCTACAAGGTAATTCCCAAGGGTGGCTGTTTTAGGATGGACTTAAACATCAAAATTAATTCTATAGCATGCAGACTCTTTTGCTGTTCATGTCAACAACTAGTGAATTCCAGTTACAGATTGTAAAACAAAAATTTTAAAAAAACTTTAAACTTCATTGTTCTGTCACTTGTATTGGATCTGTGCTTAATTCCCTGCATTACAAAACTGTATTCCTTACAAAGTTGCACACCCTAACATCTATTCTTCTGACACTTAAATTTGTCACTTACGTATTACCGAGAGGAAGTTTGATACAAACATACCAACTGAAAACATCTTTTCCTGTATCAAAGCTACATGAAGTCTTTCATGCTCATTAGTTAATTTAAATGAGCAATCAGAAGTCATGCACTGTCAGTTAATTAGTCATTAAAAATAATAATCAAGGAACTGTGTGTGAAGTATAAAAATTAAAAGGAAGCTGAAAAAAGAGGAGAGGGGGAAAAGGGACATTTTGCACCATGTAATTTAAACAGTTCTACAACATGTTAAAAATTATTGATATTTTTGTTTTCTTCCCACCATGACCAGAATTCAAATTTTTTAAAAAATAATTAATTCCTTTTGAAAATACACAAATATTATCTATACTGCAGATATATTTTCATAAAGGAATCAGTTCAGAGTGCTCAACAACACACAGTAGCAAGACTTCATCATGAGTGCTAATTGCAGGAAATTTTAAGACACAGAAACAGTCATTCACCACAAGTTAGAAAATAGAAAGGCTTGAAATGATAACAAAGAAAGAACAACATGTTCATCAAAAGGTAAATTATAACCAAAGATGGGAAATTTTAGATAAAATTAATGGCAGTGTTGTAGTATGTGAGATGAGAAATAGAAGCAATACTCTAAACACAGGAAAATAATAAAATTCTGAAAATTCTTTTCCATCAGAATGAACAGATTTTCTAGGGTTATTCCATCAAGAAAATTACCATTCCATTTAAGTGCTACGATGGCTCTAGATTTTTAGCTAGAGGGAAAAGTCTTGTAGTATTTGTCATAAGCCTACCAGTTGCAGAATATGAAACTGCACAAAAGCTTTTAAAATGAGAAAGCTGAGTAAAACAACCATCAGATTAATTCTGACTAATAAAAAACTCCAGATCCAGTAAATAATGTAACATGATAAGCAGACAAGTTAATCACTGTGTGTCATAAGAAATGCTATGAACCTTGACTATTTAGATTGAATGCTGTCATTTGCAAGGGTGTATCTAACCATAGAAGATCCATCAAACAAGCAATCGATATGAGGAGAACTGAGATTTCAGTTCTAAAACTGGTTCACATTATCCAAATTCTAAAACATCACTGTCTTAAAAATCACTGTCTTGTTGATTCTAATAGCTACTGTGTGGACCAATGTGGAATTGCAGAGCTATGGTATCCTTCTGTAAGAATGCTCAGGGCTTTAGCTCCTTCTTTCAGTGTAGGCAGTTAAATGGAAATATCTGACAAAAACACCATGATAATAAGCCTCTTGGAAGTCCACATATGTAAACTAGTTTCTCTTGAGAAACCATATTGTTTTGAAAAGGATGCAGATTTCTAAAATCTAGAATGGGACTCCAAGTTTGATCTTTCTATATCCAGCAAGAAACTGTTTTAAGATCTGCTTCCAGTAAAATCAGTTCTAGAAACTCCCTCCAGAGTTAGGTCTTTTTGATCTACTCCTCTGGAGGTGGATTTGCAAGAGTCTGGAGCACAAGTATGGGAGACAAAAGTGCCACAGTAACAGGCAAGAAGGATTTTAAGTGTCTTTGACAAGGTCGTGCTGGCTCAGATGATCTCCAAGAATTTCCAGAACTTACCTACAATCACACACACACACATTTTAGCTGTCTAATCACTGGCATCTAGTGTACTTTCAGATGGCTATGGACTCTGAGACACACAGCAGGTGGGCTGCATGACCTCTGGAGCCTCATGTCACTCTGGAGCAGCAGGCGGAGGTCAGGTAGGACACACCAGGGAATTTTGAACAGCAGTAGATGTCTATAAGAGTCACGTTTCAGCTGTCTACACTGGCAGCAATAACAAACTGTTCTGATAAAATATTCAAGATGTAGAAAGATGTCTCAGTAGCAAATAAAAAAGGATGAAGGTTTTACACTACAGAAAGCACAGAAAAGCAGCTTGATTCAGCCAGCTGACTGAGGGGAACTGAAAGAGAAATATATGCTATGCCTCTATTACAGTAGCATAAACCCCAGGAACAAGAAAAATGGTTGGAGCTTGTTCAAACTGCATTCTCCACTGCTTGTGACAAGAAAATTGGATGTAGTAAAACTGCTTGATTCTAGGAGGGAATGGTGGATGGTTGACACAGGGCATCGTGAGATGTCAGCTTGACCACAAACTCAACATGAGCCACAGAAAATGTCACTGTGACCCAGCTGTGATGTTGCAAATAAAAAAATGGGAGCTGAGCTGCTTCTTTTTTTACACTACATGGGTAGCATATGGAAGAAATGAAGAAGAAATGCATCTCTACAGGATGCTGAGGCTAAAAACTCCAAAACTTGCACTTACACACTGCCCCTCAAAAGCAAAATAAATTGTCTGAAACATATAGGGGTTAATGTAGGACAAGCTTTGGTGGTTTTTCAATATTTTAAACTACAGAATTAATTTAATAGAAAAGCCTACTCGGTCTGTAAGGCCTTGAGTGGTGGATTCTGTGTAAAGCTAGAGAGAGACAGCATCATATTTAAAGAATCAAACTTACTGACTTTACAAAATAGTCTCTACAAATGGGAAAGTAAAATTTTCTGAGCAAAATATTGTGTTGTTCTGCAGTTTGCAGTTCTGAACTCTTGATGTATTGTCATCAATATGAAAGAAGAAAACCTAACTTTTAAAGGAACATTGGCCCTGAGAGACACATGCAGAAAAACAACACAAGTTCAGCATAAGGTTATTTTTTATTACTAACTTTTAGGAATGTTTTTGCTGCTGGGGGAAAAAAAAAAAAACCCACAAAAAAAAAAAAAAAAAAAAAAAAAAAAAAAAAAACACTTTCAGCGTATGGATAGATCTGAACAAAACACTTGTTAGAGAGACTGAGAAAGAATAATTGTCATATTTGAGTTAGAGAAGTGAGGATTTTTTTCTATTCTCTCCAAGATTTTTGTATGACAAACACTTTCCCAAAGACTCTCTGAAGTGAAAAGATTCTGATAATTTAATAATTAGAGGAAAGATCCTAAAGATATAGGTAAAGATATTTTAGCATCTCTGACTTAGACTGAAGATTTCACAAAACAAATAAACCTCCATTGATATCCTGGGAAATACAGGCCTTTATTTAAATAAGTAGGACTATTTTCTTTCATTTTACTTTATTTCTGTAGTGATACACCACAAGCTCACCATGTAACTTAGTTTATTCTTTATTTACAAACTGAACATGATCAAAAACAAATAATAATGAGAAACAGTTGAAGAAGAAAGTTGGCTGAAGTTATATCATCTATATATTCAAATATAATTTTAAATCCTGTTTCATACTTGAAATATCAGTTAATCTTGTCTTTACCAGTTAACACTTGCTCATTTTATTTTGCTGACCTATCATCTGCAACTGTGACTATCTTTTCATTGATTTCTATAGCCTTGAACATCAATAATTGCAATACAGTTGTAGTTCACTAGAACATCCACTTCTTAAAGAAAAACATGACCTACAACAATGTTTTGAAAAATCAGACCAACTATTACTAAATAGTGCTAAATGTTGAGGCACATTCTGTTGTTCAGTATGATACTATCACATATTAGTTTACTCACGATTCCAGCTGGTTGAAAATGTGGACTTAGTTATTGTATGATTGACTACACTGAAGCCACATCCATGGGAGAAAATTAAATATTTATTATAAGGTCTTGTTAACTTAGAAGGTTGGGAAAAATCCTGTTTCAAATGATGGATCATTCTGCATTTTTTCCATGTATAAGCAAATATTGAAAGTCATAATCTGTTGCATGCTATGTAAATAATCTATGAAAAAAGAGAGCAATAAACTGCTAGATTGAGCAATTTTACTGGTTATATTAAATTGCTGATAGTTTCTCTCACCTGTGAATAACTCCTAAATGAAAAAAAAAAAAAACACAAACACAAAGAAACAAACAAAAAAAATATTTGTTAGAACAAACTTTTCAGAATAAATTTCAGTATCAGAAATGTTATTGGTGACTTGATCTTCTCTACATTGAGGAAAACACTGCCAAGAGGAAAGTGGGAAAGAAGGTATTTTTCTTCAGTAAAGAGTGTAATAAAAAGGAAAAAGATAAAACATTAATTTGACAAAATTATATAACCTGTACTATTATTAGTAGTGTGATTTAGATTTCAATAGCTCGTTTTAAATCTTAGTGTATTTCATCAAACTTTAAATCACATTCAAAAAACACAAGATCGTATCCTTAAAGCCTGTCTGACATGACAGATGAGCCAACAGTGAAACACCTCATCCTTCAGACTTCATCTGCAGTCTCTTTAGTTATTCAACACAGTTATCATGATTCCTAGCAGAAGTAAGGTACAGTTCATTAACACAGTTAGCAAATGAATTGTTGTGTTCCTTGCAGTCCACATTAGATGTGGTGTCCAGTTCTGGGCTGCTCAGCACAAGAGAACAGGAAGCAAGGTCATAAAGGGCCATGAGGATGAGAAAGGCATTGGAGTATATATGTGATTACGAGGAGAAGTTTAGGCTCAGGGGAATCTTACCAATGGATTTAAATTCCTGATGGAATGAGTACAGTAAACAGATTTTTGTAGTGGTATCTCACTGTAGGACAGTGGGCACAAACAGAAAGATGGGAAATTCCACTTAAGCATAAGAGAGAGCCTTTTCTATGGCGATCAAACACTGGTACTGATTGCCCAGACAGGTTTCATCATCTCCATGCTCAGAGATATTCAGAACCTGACTGGGTATGGTGTGGAACAACCTGTATTAGTAGATCTGTCTGAGAGTAAGGGTTTGGACTGAATGACCTCCACAAGTGCCATCCAATCTTAAGAATTCTGATACTGTGTGATTTTGTATCGATGGCAGATGGTCAAAATTCATTTATTCTGTTTTTTCTTTCCTTTTTAACA
>VXAU01004922.1:41799-43884 GCA_013399695.1 Formicarius rufipectus
ACAAGAAGGGTAGAAAAATAAACCCTTAGATCTTACGGTGACATACAGGCAAGACACAGCTGGATGGACCATCCCAGTCCAAGAATTGGTGTTCCCAGGCACTTAAGTTGTCCACTCCATAATCACTTGGATCTGGTCGTTCTGTCTTTCATGAACAAACAGAACTTGGCTCTAAAATCAATTCAATAGAGAGAAAATAATAAAATATATTGAAAATGTCACCTCCAGACTGACATTTTCTAAATATTCTCTATTCACAAAACACTCTTATAAGGTACCTCACAAACAGTTATACAAAGAGAAATGCCAGTGTTTAAATTAGGTGTGTGTTTCATTAAAATAGCTTTGATAATGCAGATCCAAGAATATAAGTTTATTATTCTTTTTTTAATTCATAGTCATTAAAATGTTAATTTAAAGAGGTGTGACTATGGCATTTTGCAAACTTGTAGTTTAGTAATTTTTACAAAGTATGCATCAAGGTAATAACCAAAGTTACAAGAAACGTATTTCTTATTTATATAAGAAATTGGATGGCATTAACTTTATTTATTAATAACTTCATTTATTTATCCTCAGTAAGAACGGTAAAGTTTCAGTGAAACCAGCAGCCTAGCCCAGTTCATTTTCACTGTATTTTAGTATTAAAGAATAGTAAAGGCAGAAAATAACTGCTGCAAATCTCTATTTCAAATCAAAATCCAATTACGATTCAAAGTGTAAAAACTTACCAGAGGCCTTTCCCTTTTAACTGTTACAAACACAACCCTGTTTGCCTTCAGTGCTGCATGGGAGAATGCAAAGATCCTGTTCGGAATGATAATGACAAGCTCTGCCTGGCTAAACATACCCAAAGGAACTCCGTATGGGATTCGATCTCTATCACATTGAGATATGCTATCCAGTATCTGTGTAGCAAGACTGGACACAAAATCATATATTCAGTGAGACAAGACACATAGCCAGTCATCTGGACTTCTCTGCAGAGGGAGAAGACAGAACAAAGAACAGATTAGACTCATTGCATATATGAAACAGACTTGCTCTGCCTATGCACACAGCATTCAGGACTTCTTGCAGTCTTAAAATAGACCACTATTTGGTTTGCTTAAATTTCAACAAAAGCCATTTGAACCCCTCAGGATATATTTGGGAGATACAAATGGGACTTCAGTAGTGCCAGCCTTCCATTTTATCTGTTATGTCCTTGGCAATAACAAGCTATTATAAAGATTAATACAGCAGAGATAACACAATGCAAATGCACATGTGGCAGGTCAAACTGCCAAAAATGGCTAAGAAAGGATATTGAGTTTAACATGACATTATCAATACTGTCTCAAAAAAACCCTGTAATTCATGCTTACTAGATTACCTATAACTAAGACTTATCTGTTTGAAAAGAAAAAGCAGTTAGAAAAATAATCTATATGTATTCTGTGTGACCAAGTCTTAGTAGATTTAGGTTTATGATTAGTTATTCTTACCTTCTAATTTTGAATGTTTCTTATCCTCTGTAGCAGTTTAAATCCAAATAAGCTAACTTAGCATCTGTGTGATCTAGGTCAATCTCTGACTCCACATAAGCATAAAAATGAGAAGGCCTCACTTACTTGGCATTAGTTTCAGCTGAGAGATGAAAACCATCTAAGATCAGATAAGAAAGGACAAGTCTTTTTTAGAGTAGTCAAACACTAGAACTGGTTTCCCAGACAGATTGCGGAGTCTCCATCCTTGGAGACATTCAGAACCTGACTGGACGTGGAAGTAAGAAACCTGCTTTAGTTGACCCTACTGCAGGCAGGGGTTTGGACTGGATAACCTCCAGAGGTCCCCTCCAATCTCAACAATTCTATGACTCTGTGATTAATCTCTAAATGTCATCTACTGTTTGCACTGTCTGAACTTCTGCTTGTACACTGTACAAGAAAGACTGCAGGAGAGTAATAATTATTCTTAATTCCTGTTAATATTTATTGCCAGCCTACTGATATTTAAATACTTACACAGTAAGGACAAAGGAAAATTAGGACAGTAACATTATCTTTGTATCCAACACTTTTCATAATGAATTTCAGAATAATA
>VXAU01004923.1:7763-33854 GCA_013399695.1 Formicarius rufipectus
CCGCAGTGTGGGGAGGCGGCGGCCGCGGCGCCCGGGAGCGGCGCGGGCAGCGCTAATGGCGTCAAAATGTGTGTGAGGGCAGCGCAGCGCCGGGAAGGGCCGGGCCGGGCCGGGCGGGCGGTGGGGCGAGGAGGCCGCGAACGCCTCCGTGCTGTGGGCTCCTCCCCGGCGAGGCCGGGGCACGGGGCTGGGGGCGCGTCCTGGGGAGGCCGCGGCCTGGGCCTGAGCACGGGGGAGACGGCGGGGCCGGGCCGGGCCGGGCGAGGCCGCCCTGGTGGGCAGCGCGGAGCCCCGGGCTGCAGCCCCGGGCTGCCCGGCCCGGCGGGTGCCGCGGCATCCGTGCCCAGGAGGGTCCGCATCATGTCTGGGGCCGGTCATGTTTCCAAAGCAGTGTGTGTTGTAGAGCCGTTGAACTGGTCTTTGTTTACGTGAGGATGATAAGACAGCCCTGTAGGGTTTTGGTTTCTGAAAAAAACCCCAAAAACCCCATATGCGTGCACGAAGATTTCTTGTAAATTGTAACATTTTTATACTTGCAATGTGTATGTAGATTGTGCCGTACCTAGAAGGAACACAGTATAAAGGAGCTGGAATTACCAGTTCTCTAGAACAAAACCATAAATAACTTTTTATGAGTGGTTGTTCTTGATGTCAGGCTTTGAGTGTTGTCACTCTTTACATAAAGTAGGTTTTGGCCTCAGATCATTGGAATTGCAAGATCTCTTCTAATCTCATTCAAATCTTGGAGGGAAAATACATTTATAGTAGACGTACTGTTGCAGTACATCAAAGCTGTTTGAGATCTGTTACGTTTTGACATGTTCCGGGGAGCCCAGCTCTGATACTGTTGTATTTAAAAAATGCATGAGAGCAACTTCACTATAAAGGTGGAGAAGTAAAAACATACTTCATGCCTTTACTTGACTCTTTGTGAAACCAAGTTTAGTTTACAAGTTATACCTTTCACGTTATTGTAAAACAGAAGTTGTGGGTTTGCCTTTTTTCCCCGAGTCTGGCCTTCAGCTTCCAAACTACGCAGTTTAGAATTGAATTTTTACAGGAATATTGTCGCCCTTTTGCTCCTTCTAGGTGTATAAATTTTATTGCCTTTTGGGACTGCTGCTGCTGAAGTAATGACTTCATTTCTCTGTATCTGTCCTGTAAGCAATGTCTTCCTTTCCCTCCAAAACCTCGTAAGCAAATGAAAAATCCCAGTCATTCCACGTGATAGAAATCACAACGTGAACTTTGAAAGTAACACAAAGTTCTTGGTAACAGAGATAAAAATCTAGTGTTTTCACATGCAGTTTCTAGTTTTTCCTAAACACATGTACAAAGAATTAAGCTGTCAGTGTGCAGGTGGAATGTATCACTTAAAGTATTTCAGTAACCTGGTTGGCTTAGCCCTCGTTAAATTGGATAGGAATCATGGTCTCACTTCCCTAAGTTTATTGTCCTGTACTGTGGAACTGTTCCTCACAACAAAGCTGAACTGTTTGATGTGTGTGCTTTGGAATCACGTGTTGTGAAGTCCTTACAATTCTCTCTGTGCTGATCTTATGGACATTTGTGAGCAGAGGATTAGAAGTTTGTTTTTAAAAGATCAGCTTTTAGAGCTTTCATGTTGATGTATCTTCTGCTCGTTATTTTTTAGGATTCTAGTTTTGTATGTGGAAACCTTGTCTTTTATATCCAAAACCTTATGGAAAATGCAAAAGCTTTTCCCCCCCAAAAAAAAGATATAATTGTTCTTTGCTAATCAATGAGGACATGCTTTTCTTAAAAACAGAAATAACTGTAGATGTCTTTTTTTTTCAGTACTAGAAACTGGCTTATGATTTCCAAGTAAAATATTAATTAAATCTGTAAAATGTGTAGCTCATACAAAAGGTAAAGACTAGAAATTACTATTGTTTTTCCCCCAAGATGTCAGTTCATAGCTTGTAAGGCTGTCTTCTGTGGTCTGTAGGTGACTAATGTGACATAGCTTTGAATTTATTATTTGATTGAAATTATTTTTAATATTCAAGAAGGAGGATAAGAGCTATAAAAGAATCTCTGCCTTCAGCTTATTCACTAGTGTTGGTTTTGACAGATGAGTTTTGCAAGAAGAATTTTTTCTTTAATTAATCTATTTTCAAGAGGCTGGCTGTGATCCCCAGACTAAGTGAAGTGTCATCTTGTTTCGCAGATTTAGGAGTTTATGCCAGACTTGTATCTTCTTTGCTGTCTGCTGTTTTGTACAGCCAGGTCTTGCAGAGCCTGTGGATTCCATATTTGGAGACCTGCCTGTTCCTGCACTACACTGAGCACCAAGGGGCTGTTTCATAATCCTTTAAGCAGGAAAGATCTTAAAAGGCTAAATAATCCATTGCTCTAATCCTAAAACTTAAGGAAGAACTCAGATTTTTTTTATTGGGAGTTTTGCATTTGCAAATGGGACTGGTTTGGAGGGGACTGATCTGACTGGAAAAGCTGATACTTGGCTCTTTCTCTCTCCTCTCCCTCTGACTCTCTCCGGTTCCTGTATTGTTCCCTCCATTTCACTTCATTACACAGCCACACAAGAATTACGTTGTCACACAGGCAGGATGGTGTGGAGGAGGGATGATGCAGAGGGAAACTGGAGGATGCTTGAACCAGATAACATGTTGTTGACTTGAAACGTTTCAAATTTTACAAATACTTTGCCTGGAGGAGTGTCCATACATTTCCCAGCTGCTAATCTCTTCTGAATCCACTTGTAAACACAAGGACTGTGAAGTTCATATCACACGAGTATTTCAGAATTGGGGAAAAAGTCATGGGAGAAATATGGATGTGTTTGAATTTATTTCTCCCTGGAAGGTGCCCAAGCTTGAGTAGATAATATGTTTAGCTTCATGAAAGGCTAGTTGCGTGTGCTTTTGAGTACAAGATTTCCACTTGCTGTTTCGTTAACTATGCAGGGAGCTGAAAATACTCATCTCAGTTAATGAAAATCACTGATCTTACCATATGTTGTGGTTGTAAAACTGAAATGCCTGTTTTGGCTAATTTTCTATCAGAAACCTTCCAAAGTATCAAAATGACATAAAAGCTAAGCCTTCTGAATTGTGGGAAATATAGTGAAGATAGTGGTGTAATTTAAGGAGGGTTCACAATAAATTACTTTTGTCTGTTCTGCAGGACATCACCTTCTAATTGTTCTAACTTGAGTTGCTAGTGCTCAATTTTCAAATAAATGTTTTTGTAAAAGTACTTTTTAAACTTCTCTTTAAGTGATATAGGCCTCTAAATAGCATCTGTTCAGTGGGTCACATTTGTGTAGTTTTACTCAGTGGATTCTATCCGTTCAGCAGTTCTCCTGTTTTAAAGTAACAATTCAGGCACCTTGGACCTCTTAACATGCTGAACCAGTTCATGGTAGTAACAATGTCAAGAGTGCCAAAGAGTTCTGATATTTCATCGGATTCTGTTTGAAGTGTATAGTTTTATTGAAGTCAAGATTTGGGCTGTTTTAGAAGAGAAGCAGCAAATTTTCGTGTATTTCCATCTAAAAAATAAAACTATTTTAAACTATTTTAAAGAGCAGCTGCTATTGGTAAATTTTTAGAAGACCAAGGGCCAGAATTCTAGATTGTTGGTTCTAGTGAATAATACCTGATAACTTAATTAGTCTTAGATGTGTAGCATGTCTTACTACAACTGTTCTCTATGCATTTAGCAAGTTTTCAAATTCTAGTAGTGTTAAGCAAAGAGACTGAAAAAGTATTTGTTGTTCTTAATTGAGATTCGATTTCTGTCTAAAAGCAGTCTGGCACAAATTGTGAATAAAAATTATTTATGTGGTAGGTAAAATACAATTTGATTTACAACCTGTTGGAGTTGGTTTGAATATATTATTACATGGAATAAAGCATACTGAGCTGCTTTGTAACTTAGACCGTTTCAGCTCTCACTTTTGGGATGAATACTGTGTAACTTGGCCAAATGTGATGTGAAAATTACCAAAGCACCAAAGCATGGGTGCTGGAGCTGATTTTTCAGCTGAGTCATTCTATTTTGATATTTGTAGTAGTTTCATAGTACCATCTTTCTGAAGCTTGACAGAGGTGATGTAGTGAAACTGATTGTCCAGAGAAGTTGTGGATGCCCCATCCCTGGACGTGTTCAAGGTCGGATGGGACTCTGAACAGCCTGATCTAGTGAGAGATGTCCCTGCCCATGGCTGGGACTTGAAATGAGATGACCTTTAAGGTACCTTCCAACCCAAATCATTCCAGGATTCTTTGATTCTATGAAACAGAATGTAACAGGAATAGCAAGATGTACTTTCTTTGCTTAATATGTAACATTATTTTTTTTTGTTCTAGATAAAATAGTGTGTTTCGGAATTACACTTGTAACATGCATTCATTTTTCCTAGTTTGAAAAACCAGCATTTGACATCCTGGGAGTTCTAATAGCTTAGGAGATATGCAGCTGTATGTGTGTGTGTGTGTATATATATATATATATATGTAGTGAGAGAGAGAGGAGGTATAGTGGTCTAATGATCCAACACAAGACTAATAGTGTTTTTGTTTGGATTTTTTTTTTTAATGTAGGGATAATGATGAGACAGCAAAAGAGGGGAAAGCACCTGTGAAAGAGAAGTACGTTGCAAAACCGAAGGCAATCCCCTCCCTTGGAAACAAGAATAGATTCCACCCCTATTCAAAGGAGAAGAATGCAGGCCCTGGAGAAAAGAAGGCTATTAATCGTAATAGAGTTTTTATTAGCAACATCCCGTATGACATGAAATGGCAAGCTATTAAAGATCTTATGAGAGAGAAAGGTAACTTATTCCTTATAATACACTTCACTTAGGAAGGGAGAGGACTTACATGCAGTGTCCTTTGAGCCACACAGATTTGATTTGACTTTTTTTTGTTTGGCCTTTACTTTGTACATCTATCTCCCTTCCCCCTCTTTCATCCGAGACAATTGCATTGCAGAGTAGGATGGGTAATTGAAGTGCTCACAATCTTCTGCCATTCTGGTGTGACAGTAGAGAGTATATGCATGACTTCATGACTTCTTAAAGAGATTGTGTTTTGTCTAGTTGTAGTTCTTGTAGATTTCTTTTCTCTAAGGGCTGTTGTATTTTACGCAACACATTAAGTGTGTTAATTATGAATAATAAGGGATGTCTTTCAAAAGTTGTTTTGTATTTCTTTGGTGGAATCTGGCTGTGGCATTAACTTTGTCTGCATTGTCACTACTGCCATGACTGCTTGTCTGGAGATTTGTATTAAAAGCTTGTTACTATTGTTGAAGTTCTGATAGAGAAATCTTACTACCCCAGAAATTTTGTTTCAGGTTTGGGGTAAAATAATGATAATATATGGATTTTGTAAAAAGTTAGTTCTGTGTTTTCCTTGAAAAATTGATTCTTCAAAAGTAATGCAAAGCACACTTGGCTTTTAGGCTGTGAAAAATGCCAGTACCCCCTTCTGTAACTGCTGGTTTATCTGTTGTAAGGTGACGTGACTATTTGATTGGTTTATTTACTGAAACTTCCTACTTTAGAAAGTGAGTCGTTTGCTGTGAAATATTTGATGTGTAAATTTGGTTATTATTGAAGGCAAACTTATGATTGAAGATATTCAGGTAGAAAGTCACCTTAAAACAGGTGTTGTGAGTAGGATGATAAATGTAACACTTTCCAGTGAACGTTGACATTTCATTTGTTAGGTTAAGGGACTCTGTATATCTGAATTTGTTCACCAACTATATCATACTGGCCAAAATATGATCTGTAGTATGAATTAGGTTAAATATAGTTGTTTGTTTTTAGCTTTTGAGAATGTGGCTGCTGCATATTTCTGAAAATTAGCTAAATTACATAGCCATTGACAGGAGGTATGTTGGTCTGGTTTTGATTGTTGGTGAATAATAGGTGATTCTCTGTAGACTTGTGCACAGGGGCACAGTAAAGAAAGATACTGGTGTTTAAATGCATTGTCTCTTGGTATTTTCCCTTTGTATGTCTTATGTAGTTGGTGAGGTTACATACGTGGAGCTGTTTAAGGATGCTGAAGGAAAATCAAGGGTAAGTGCCGTGGGCAACAATCTGCTAGAGGTTTAAAAGTTCCTCAGCAGTTTTATTTTTGTATAATACCTGTACCAGTTATTGGAAAGTAAGTTTCATTTTTGTACTGATTTTCATTAAGGTAGCCTTGAGGATTCTGTATTAGAATTAGTCTGACACTTTCATGCAACTCACAGTAGCTGGCGGTAAAGGACAAAGTACTTGAGTAAATGTTAACAAATGGCATTTACTTAATTCTTTTTAACCAACACCTTTGTTTTGGTACAAATTGTTTCACATAAAGGATGTTCAATAGACCGCTAATTTTACTTAAATTTTGTTAGTGCAGTATTCTCTTCTTGGGGCCAATGAGTATAAAATGTTAGCTAAGAATATACTGTGTGAAGTGCCTGATTTGGCAGCTCTGCAGGATTGGTACTTTAAACACTGGATTAATGTATTTGCTTTCTTAAAACTAAATGGATGGAGATGGTTGGTAGCCAACAGAGTGCCTGCAATGAGTCACTAAGAGTGCAGATTGTTAAAGCTCCTCTGTCTTCTTACAAATAGTTAAAAGTTGGGCCAATAGCAGCTCTGAACCTGCAGTGAGAATATGAGAAATGCAGATTTGAGTCTTAGATGAGGTTGTATCAATTGTTGTAAATTGCTTTGTTTAATACTTGTTAAAACTAAAACATGCTGTCAGCTTTGCAATACTTAAAGCAATCCTCTACTGTTTGCTTTATTAGAAGGATTCTGGTGCAGTCAATAAGGTTATTTTCTTAGAAGGTAATTTCTCAATTCTGCTGTAATACCGATGAGGGATGTAGACTCCTTGTTCATTGTACTGGTATACTTGGTGTAGGTAGATTTGAAATCTTTAGGCAGTGGGCAGCTTTCAATGACATGATGAGTATCTTGATTGGCTTTTGGTTATGTTTTGGGGTTTTCTTTCCACCCTTTCCCTCCCACCTCCTCTCCCCAGTTGTCCTTACATGGATCTGTGTGGCATTTTTCCAATTCTGGTTTGACTCTTAAAAGAGAGTAAGAGGCAGTGTATTCTCTTGCATTTGAAAGGTATGTATGTTGAGAAATAGGAGGAATTCAAATTGGCTACCACAAAAGAATATATGTTACGGATTTTGAAGCTGAAAATAACTTGTATAGTTATTTAACAGTGAGCTGGGATCTTTAATTGGAATCTTCATTGCTCTATCATATGTGCTGACTGACTTCTTGTTTGCTTGTTTTCTCTTTACATATGATGACAAATCTCATGGATGTAGGGTTGTGGGTAAGTATCTTTTTTTAAGTGTGTAGAAACACACTGCTATCCAAACATTCTATTAGTTTTTGCATTTGGGACTTATTTTAATACTCTACATGTTTTGTTCTCTCTAAGTGTCGTTGAATTCAAAGATGAAGAATTTGTTAAGAAAGCGTTAGACACTATGAACAAATATGATCTTAGTGGAAGACCCCTGAATATTAAAGAGGTATGGTTATTGCTGCTGTTTTGAATTTGAAATAGTGAAGGTATTGTAGCTACTGAGATGATATACAGTGTTTTGGGAATCTTAGATGTGTACTTTCCAGTTTAAGTTTTTGTGAAATTTTATTAATTGGCTGAAGTGCCTGTTGGCTTGCAGAAGGTCATCTGTGCCAAGTGAACTCACAAAAACTGTGTCCTAAAGTCAGAATAATCTAATGCTGTTTTTTTTTTTGTTTGTTTGTTTGTTTTTTTTAAGCAGCTTCATGTTCTTACTTTAGTGTCATCAGGTCTTTCCCTACCTAAATAATTCTGTGTTTACATTGCTTAGCTACCTCAAACTATGACGCAGAATGATCTAATTATCCGACTATTACTGGTGTGTAGAAATGGGGCTGGAAGTAGAGAAGTTGTGCAGTCTGGAACATGAAATAGTATCAAGATTTCCATTGTGTAGTATATCACAGTATCTGAGGCAGTTGTTCTTGTCCTGTTACAGCTTTAGTAGTGGTATTAATAATGAAAACAAAACCACCACCTAATTAAATTAATTCAGTTCTTGGAAGGAGGTGCTGGCCTGACAGTCCTTTAGCTTGAAATCTTTTCTACTTGTCCATAGGGTAGGTACAGCATATGAAGTGGCAGTGCACGCTTCCTCAGCAAGTGCTTTGCCAATATGCCTCAACCCTCATCTGAAAGGACCCACCTCTAGAGGTGAGGGAATTAGGTCTCCATGCTGATTCAGTTCTTGATCCCTCTGACATGGACAAGGATCTTAGTTGATAATTTTGATGTGTTTATGTAGAATTTCACTGGTATTTTCTGTTTGTTGCTGGTCCTGTTGTTGATCTTTATTTTTGTCCATGTTTCAGGATCCTGAAGGTGAACATGCTCGCAGGGCATTACAGCGTGTGGGAGGACAGTTCCCAGGAGGACATGGACCTGATGCAGCATCTGGAATCATGAATTTACCACCTTCCATTCTCAATAATCCAAACATTCCTCCTGAAGTTATCAGTAACTTGCAGGCAGGCAGGCTTGGGTCCACTATTTTTGTTGCTAATGTAAGTTTAAAACTGTATTTTATACCTTTAATATTTAGTCTTTATAAGGCAGGTTATGCCTGCATATTTCAGTTTTAATATAGAGAGGAAGTTGGGAATTAGTTTACAATGAGCATATTCAACTGAAAATGTTGGATATATATTCAGATTTTGATCATGGAAAGATACATTAAGCTCTTGAGGCTGACATGCACTTTTTATCACTGGTTATCTGTTGATTAAAAAAACATCTTTTTGCTATCTATTTACAATTGCATTTCTTTTTTATTAAATATACACTTCAGTTTATCTTGGTAGTTACTTTAGACAACTTTATTAAGTTCCAACAAATATAACAGTGTAAGCTCTTTTGTTTGCACAAGAAGACAGCTATATCTGCAGGAGGTCTGGTGGAAGTGCAGCTGCTCTTCTCAAGAACCAATCCATTTCTCAATATTAAGATGCTAATTAAAGTAAAATACATGTACATAAAATTTTTGCTTTTAATTGACATTTTTGGACTTTGTATGCAGTGTGTGCATATTACAAAATCTTGGCAATTTACATTTGTCAAGCGTTTTGTGAAGCTGAAGAGCTAACAGCAGTGCAGAAAAATGTCTCCAAATGTACTGGCAGGACAGAGGTGTTCACTGAAATCACTGATGTGTTTCTGTGTGTAAGCTTGACTTCAAAGTTGGCTGGAAGAAGCTGAAGGAGGTATTCAGCATTGCTGGAACTGTGAAGCGTGCAGACATCAAAGAAGATAAAGATGGCAAAAGTCGAGGAATGGGAACAGTTACCTTTGAACAAGCAATTGAAGCTGTTCAAGCAATATGTATCCTTGGTTTTGGAAAATAATTGATCAAATATGGATTAGTCTTTAATAGCTTCTGGCAGTATACAAATGCTGCTTCTTTGCCTTGTATTTAGGAAGTGGAGTGTAATACTGTGCAAATTACATTTGTCATATGACTGAGTTAACTGCTAAAGTCTATAAGTTCCTGGTGGTGTTGAACAAAATTAAAACATTTGAGAGTGTGGGAATTGTTAAAACTAATTTTCATGTACCTAACAGCTTGTATTGCATCATCTTGCCTTTGAATTGGCATTCTAAAAATCAAGTAAGGAAAGATAAGAGCCCTAATTATGCTATAGAAATAAAAGTGATTACATTAATTCTTCGTAAATAGTAAAATAGCCTTCTGCAGATTCCTTGACTTGCATTTCTTCAGCTATGTTCAATGGGCAATTCCTGTTCGATAGACCCATGCATGTGAAAATGGTAGGTTGTGTACATACCTGGTTTTTATGTGTCTGTCACAACATTGAAAGGATCGTAACATGACGTCCTTGTTTTATATCAGGATGACAAATCAGTTCCTCATGAAGATTTCCGTGTTGCGGACAGCAAAAGCTCGCAATTACCTCGTAAGTGCACACTGTTTTCTACTCCTTGTACTTAATATATGGTGATACATATTTTGGCACAGTTTGGTAGTACTTTTGCTTACTGTGGTCTTTGTATGATACAGAAGAAAATGTCTCTTTTGGTGATACTGATTTTTTTTTTTGTTTTCAAGGTGGTCTTGGTGGCATTGGTATGGGACTTGGACCAGGTGGACAGCCCATCAGTGCAACACAGTTGAACATGGGTGGTGGAATGGGGAGCATGGGTCCAGGAGGTAAATCAATGTTCTTGATTTCTAAGTTGTACAAAATTGTAAGTTTAAAATTGTCATTTCTGTTTGAAAGAATGACAGACTTCTGACAAAGCAGGCCTTGTATGTTGTGCTTTAGAAATTTTTAACTCTGAGTTTTTAAAAATACATTAGGTGTCTTGCCTGTCTTCTAAATGTTGTTTGTCTTTTTGGTTTAAAGGTATGGGAATAGACGGTCCAGGATTTGGTGGAATGAGTAGAATGGGAGGCGGTACGTGCAGTGAATTTTTTTGCATTTAGTATTTCTTTAATACTGTATAGAAAACACTTGTCCTTATTTTACAGGACTTGCTGGATTTCGTGGAATGGAAGGAATGCCAAATATGGGAGGATTTGGAGTCAACCGAATGGGAGGTAGTTGAACACCGTTCCTGTGCACTTACTAATTTGCTAAAATTCACCTATTAAAAGCTCTTCCTTCAGGGATGGATAATATAGATGAGTTCAAAGGAAATAGTAGCATGAGTGGAGGACTAGGGGCTGGCATGAGAGTTAAATATTTAATAGGTGCCTCTGAGTTGTGCATAAGACCCACAAGCAGCTGTGAAACAAGTGTTGTTGGACCATCAATTTAAGATAACAGAATATTCCCATTTTTTTGCTTTGTTCTCTACAGAAATGTTCCGTGGTGGAATGGGAGCAAACATGGAAAGAGAATTTAGTCGTGGTGAGATGGCATTGAACCGTGGTTTTGGAGAGTCTTTTGGAAGGATGGGTATGGTAACTGTTAAATTTTCTATGGAAAATTGCATCCAGAGGAGGGCCATGGGGGTAGTGAAGGGTTTGGAGGGGAAACTATGAAGAACAGCTGAGATCACTTGGTCTGTTTTGCCTGGAGGAGACAGGGGAGACCTCCTTGCAGTCTGCAACTTCCCTGTGAGGGGAAAAGGAGGGGCAGGCACTGATCTCTGCTCTCATAATCAGTGAGAACCTGAGGGAATGGCCTGAAGCTGAATCAGAGGAAGTTTAGGTTGCATATCAGGAAAAAGTTTCTCACCCTGAGGGTGGTTGGGCACTGAACAGGCTACCTGGGGAAGTGGTCCCAGCATCAAGCCTTGAGTTCAAGAAGCATTTGGGCAACGCTCTCAGGCGCACGGTGTGATTCTTGGGGTGTCCTGCATGGGGCCAGGAGTTGGACTTGATGATCCTGATGAGTCCCTTCCAACTCAGTATATTCTGTGATAGTACTGGAAGAGTCTTAAGAGAAGAAGGGGAGACCTGGATTCATTTGGTCATCTTCTTTCCCCTCCCCTCAGCCATTACTGTGAGGTTGTAATCTGAGTATTTCTTACAGCCACTGCTTAGGACAGGTTCAAGTGTGGAGGGTTTTTTCCATTTGTAAAATATAAATGGAATAACAATTTGAAGAAAGCATTTAGCTTCATACTGTTAATTTTGTGATTTAGTAAATGTTGAAATACATACTTCTCATAATACTGGTCAAGCTGCCCATGTGCAACCTCTGTAGCTTCCAGGAGCCTGTTGGCACATGTGTGGTGGAACATTGCTTTCACTGCAAATCCAGGTAGCAATGGATTGGAATGGTGAATTGAGGGGCCCACAGTTTTCTTCCTGCCTGTTGAACTCATGGAACTCAGAATGATATTTATTTGCCTCTTCTGAGGCCGCTTTGTTTTGTTTATAGATCATGTCTTGCTGACAGTGTGGTTTGCTTAAAGCAGTTGCTCTTCTATCTTCAGAGGCCTGGAAGTGCTTAACAGTAGAGCCTTCTTGCACTTTGTTACTATACTGTTACCTTGATGAATTATGAAATCATTTAGGTTGGAACAGACCTCTAAGATAGAATCCAACCTTCAACCCAGCACTAAGCCCGGTCCCCAAGTGCCACATCTACATGTGTAAATCTTCAGCAATGGTGACTCCACTGCTTCCTTTGTCCACCTGTTCCAGTGATTGACAGCCCTTCCTTTGAAGAAATTTTTCATAATATGCAATCCGAACCTCCCCTGGTGCAACTTGAGGCCATTTCCTCTTGTTCTATTATTTGTTTCTTGGGTGAAGAGATTGACCCCCACCTCTCTACAGCCTCCTTTCAAGTAGTTCCAGAGAGCAGTAAGATCTTTCCTGAGCCTCCTTTTCTCCAGGCTGAAGACACCATCTCCCTCAGCTGCTCCTCACAAGGCATGGACTTCAGACCCTTGACCAGCTCTGTTGCCCGTTTTTGGACACAGTGCAGCACCTCAAGTGTCTTTCTTGTCATGATGGACCCAAAACTGAACACAAAATAGTTGAGTGGCAGTGATAAGAATGTAATAAGCTCGTCCTTTAAGCTAGACTTAATGCCTTGGAATTGATGTCTTAGAAATCAGGTGTATGCTTTCACTCTGGCTACTTGCAACATTGGGTAAATAGCTGGTCCTGAGTGAAAAGGCAAAGCCACTTCAGTTATAAATGTTCATGCAAGCAGTAGGCTCTGAGTCTTCTGATAACATGCTGGTTTTGAAATGCATGAACGTGGCCGTTGTGAGAAACTGATGTGGGAGTCTTTCGTTCAGTAGATCCAGCAAGCTTCATTTTATCACCTGTCAGCAGTCTTACCATTTAAATAGTGTTCTGAGAATCAAGATTAGAATTTCCCAACTTAACCTTAAATAATGGAAGGAAGTTGTAGGGACTTAGAACTGTTAATAGATACCATGTTTAATCAGGGAAGGCCCTAATGTATTCTTGGTGCAATATTTAGGTTAATGGTATCTTAGGAAGAAATACTGTGAAGGCATTTGGCACCTTGAAACCAAGGAGGGTGTCTTTGATTCAGTTATGGCATCAGTGAAATTTAGAATTTTTGCTTTGCAGCAGAATTGTTGAGTGTTTGTGCTATGAAGTTCAAATAAGATGAAACTTTGAGTTTGGTGGTTGTTATTCTGAATGGCTCATTTAGTTTTACCATGTTTGTGCTGCTGGCAGACTGTCAAAGGGGCGAAAAGCTAGAAAGATCAGGGTAGCTTAAATCCCATAGTAGAAAAGGAGGAGGCCACAAGTAAAGTGTTCTCTGGAAAAATATTGCCAGGTAACATTGAGATCAGTGCACTTCATCAGAGTGTGCTTTGTTGTTGTCACTAACTGGTGGTTTCAGTGTATGTCACTGTATTATTTTTCTCTGTTTAGGTGGTGCAATGATTGGTGTTTTTGCAGGAGGAATGGGAGCACCTAGCATGGGCCCAGTAAGATCTGGAATGAGTAGGTTAACTTGTTTCATTAGAACCTAAATGCGTAGGCAATGTAATGATACGGTATCCATGTAATTGTATCAGAGGATTTCCTTGTGGTGTAGTGTCTTGCCATTGAAGAAGTAGAATTCTGCTGCATGTGACTGCAAGTTGAATAGTTTCCAAAGCTGTTCTGTTGAGGTAAAAGTTGAGAGGAAAACTTGGTAATACAGTCTTTCCCTTAATCTTAGTTTGGAAATGGTTTAAACTTTAAGTTTGAAGGGAGAGGTGATAAAAATAAACTTGTGTTCCAGAAAAAAGACAGGCACGTTTATTTGTGTAAACTTCATTAAGATGAACCTCTGTAATCAGTCACTGAAATTAGAAATCAGGCTTGAATTTCAGATTATTACTCAGATTAATTTTGTGCAAAGCTCCAGTACTGAGTTTTTATTACAACAAATGTCTTGAGTTCCTCAAACTAGAGCAGATGAGAAGCTAAAATCTTGCTTGTGCCAATATTGAAAGGCATAAGGCTTGAGAAGAACATCCTTCGTGAATGACCTTGATAGTTTTGCTGTACATTAATTTTTAATTATGAATCCAGAAATAATATTTGAATGTCATTGCTCTTAGTTCTTTATATTATATATTAATATATCTCAGTGTATGTATGGAAGGAATGTCCATGCTCTTTACAGTACTTGCAGTAACTTCTGTTCTCTGGAAAATAATGCCTTCTGTGGAAGATTCTGTCATTAAGTGTGGGTCTGGCTGCGTTAAGTGAATCTGAATGTAAATGCAGGAAGCCAAATAAGCAACAGTGTATTGGGCCAAATTATCCATATGTGAGCATTGCCAAACTTATTTACTTGATCTTTTTGGTACAGGGGATCACATTTTTATTAATTAAACAGGACAGACTTTAAATCTGAATTCTTGATTTCAACATTTTGCTGCATTCAATGGTATGACTAACAGCTTGATGCAATTTGGTTTTACTTATATTTTAGAACTGACACTTTGTGTCTTGTAATACTTTGTCTTAAAATATTAACCATGCTACCAGATCAGTCACTCTGCGTGTATGAAATTAATGGTTTATATTACAGCAGTTCTAATAAAGTTATTTTTCTCCTAACACAAGAATTTTATTTTATTTTATGCAAAATATTTGTGTGCTTATTACCAAAAAAAGATTTTTATTTTATCCTCCATTTCCCTCTCTGGTGTAGGTGGTGGAATGGGTGGTATGAACAGTATGGCTGGAGGAATGGGAATGGATCGGATGAGTTCTGGATTTGATCGAATGGGACCAGCTATGGGTGGAGGCCTGGACAGGAACATCGATATCGATCGAGGGTTTGTGCCTGGCCCCATGGGAAGTGGCATGAGAGAGAGATTAGGCTCTAAAGGCAACCAGATATTTGTGAGAAATGTAAGCAATTGAATATATAGAAACCACAGGCTTCTTTTGTGTATGTGTTTGATTACATGCTCTTTTTCTCTTTGTAATATTTTGTTATTAATAATGCTTTTTTATTCTAGCTTCCTTTTGACTTGACCTGGCAGAAACTAAAGGAGAAATTCAGTCAATGTGGT
Organism: Formicarius rufipectus; assembly: GCA_013399695.1. NCBI lineage: Eukaryota > Metazoa > Chordata > Aves > Passeriformes > Formicariidae > Formicarius > Formicarius rufipectus. The sequence continues at coordinate 22,841 of VXAU01004923.1, forward strand.
ATGTATATCTTGTCCCTGCTCAGCTCCATCAGCTTCGTGTTTTATGTGGTGTTTATTACATAAGGACAGGAAGACAAGACTGTTGCCTTACTTTGAAGGAGAGTCTGGCAAGCTTAATCTTTCTTATTTCACCCAACTTCCTTGAGTTACATAAATCATTTTTAGGCATGGCAGAACACAAGACTAAGGTATAGTATGGGCTGTGTTGGCTCTGAGTGCTCACTTGCCATAAACTTTAACCTATTCCAATTACTCTTTGAGATTTTTCCTTTTTTGATGTGTCCTCTGGCCAATAAGAGTATATGATGCAGTGTTTCTTTTGAGATAAATGAGTGCAGGGGCTCAGGCCTGTACAGGTCATGCTCTGCTTCCAGAAATGGTGCTGCATCAAATCAGAGTTAGTAATTTTGCCAAAGGGGCAGATTGGGTTTGTTGTACATATAGATGATCCTGACTAGCATGTTTGCAGGCTGTAAAGTTCCCCTTTATCTTAAGAAATAAAGGGCCTTTTAGTATAAGATAAGGATTACTACAAATGTTGAATAATTCTTTTTATGTAATTCAGAAAAGTTTGTCTTTTCACAAAAGTAAATGAAAAATAAAGCTTGGGTGTAGAAATACATGATGCGTTTTGAAAGCACACTTTCAGAATGAAAAGCTTTTGACTGAATTACAGCATTACTTTTGGAGAGACAGAAAACACAAATCATTTAAAATGCTGCTGATGCCTATGATAGTCAAACAGCCGTCTGTGGAGTTGATATGGTTTGAACTCACAGCTGAAGTATGAAAAATCATAGTGTCGATTTTCTGTTTTGTAGCTGGAGGATACAGTGCAACAGGTTCCTTCTTTTTTTGAGTCTTAAATGTCTAGACAATTTCAGACAGTGCAGGATTTGAGGTTTTTCATAATCTTTTTCAGCTAACAGATATAGTAATATGTTCAATTGCTATTAAGAGTTAAAAGCAACAGATTGTATTCATGTCAGTATCATAAGGAAATGCAAAGGCTGTCTCCCCACGTTCAGTTTCTTTGAGGAAAGGGCCAGTCCTACATGATATTTTAAAAAAAAAAGTTACATATTTTAGGGAAAAAATTTTTGTTCCTTGTGCCATTCTGGGGCTCAGAAGTGTGCTATAACATACTATAAGCAAAAACTCACTAGTTCCAGGAAACTGGGCATTCCCAGAGGTAGTGAGACTCCTTCTAAATACAGCCTTGTGAGTTGGGTGTCCAACCTCAAGAAAACTTGGTGGGAATTAAATAGTGCATGTTCCACCACTCCTAACATGGTAACTGTATTGTTCTAAAGGCTTTAATTTTGCTTTGTAGCTTCTTAACAAAACTTGTTGATTTGTTGCTATTGCTTGGTATGTTTTTGTGATGAACATGGTGGACTGGACTGAGCTACAGTTGATGCCTGTCAATATTCACACTTCTGTCAGTGTCCATAAATGAAACACAGACTTTCCCCTGAGTCTTGCAGGGCACTTTGTTTCAAACTCGAGGCTAAATACAAGCATGCTTAGGCTTCGTTTTAGGCTGGTGTGAAGGAAAGATTTGAAATAGTGAATCTTAATTTGAATTCTCCACTGCTGTTTTGTCCCATGTCAGCTTGCCTGAATGAGTCAATGTACCATCAGTCTGGCAGTGCCAGTTTCGTGTGTTCCCCTAGATTATACCTGAAAATGCTTTTTTATCACTTCTTTAACTTGTTAGTGCGCTGAGGACTTGAAATAACTGCTGTTTAACTTATTTATTCAGGTCATGTAATGTTTGCAGAAATAAAAATGGAGAATGGAAAATCAAAGGGCTGTGGAACAGTCAGATTTGACTCACCAGAATCTGCTGAAAAGGCCTGTAGGATAATGAACGGCATAAAAATCAGTGGCAGAGAAATTGATGTCCGCTTGGATCGCAATGCATAATTTAAAACTGTGTGTTCAGGAACATTCCTATGTCTGTTTAGCTTCTCTATCTTAGTAAGTCATTTTTAGTAACATTGTATGCTTACAAAAGCTGTAAAAAGGAACTTTTAAATCCCACCAGCCTTTAACAGTATAGTGTTTAATATACTGTGATACTTGTTAACTGAATCTTACTATGTTTGGTTTTTAAAGACAATTTGCCTGATTTTTGTTGTTTTTTTTAGAGGCACTGAGCACCTGCAGGTCCCTGTAGACCTTGGAAGCTTTGGATGCTCAGTGCCTTTGGAAAATTAGGCCAAGTGTCTCTAGTCATTCAGTTTAAATGAATGGTTATACTGTTTTTAATAAAATAAGCCATTTTCTCTGTTAATCTCAATATTGCATAGTGGGATTTATTTAGTGTTTTCTGATTTTTATTTTCCCCCTCCAGTGTGTATCAACATTGTAATGTAAAAAAGTAGATGTCTTTTTTTCAGAATTTTGGTTTTATATGTGCATTGTAGTCATACTGTAATTCTTGACTCTAAAAGAAAGGGCTCCAGTTAGGCTGTGATGTTTTCGTTCTACTTAATATTACTTTAATGACATGATTTAGTTCTGTATATAAGACTTAGAGCCCAGTGGGAGTTTGGAGTTGTTTTTTTTTTGTTTGTTTTTTTTTTTTTTTATTTTGACTAAATGAAGAAACTGATCTTTTTCTCCTGCTTTTATTTTTTTCATCAATATAATCACTGATTAAAACTAGTTACCACAGACCCTTGTAGGATTGTTTCCTATGATGCCAAGTTCATATAAAATAGCTAATACAGTAAATACTAAGTACAGTACAAGACAAATTGTTCCCAATTTTTTATCTATTTTCCAGCCATTCATGTGAACTGCCAGAAAAATAAAAACAACAGAACAGATAAGAGAAATGGCTGTGTATGTCAGACCACTGCTGTTCACTTCTATGGGTCCTGATGTATGTATGAAGGCAGTTTTTATAAACCAGGGTATTCCCAAACAGAGCATATCAAATACATTGGATCCTACAATGTTAGACATAGCCATATCTCCATTTCCTGTAAGAGAAGAAATGCAAATAAGATTGCTTAATTGTACTGTATGAAATTGCCAAACTGTTTTGGAAGAACAGACTATCAGCCCTCAAGTTTCTCACAGAGCATCCTTTTCAGATCTTGCATGGAAGGAACTATAGTCACGATTCTACAGAACACTGTTTTGACTACCACAAGCATAAAAATGTCTCCCTTAATCACCAGCATCTGCACAGTTGCACTTAGAGTAAGCTAGACAGGCTATTATAAAGTCCAGTTAAAATACCAAGACCTACAGTTGTGTTCTGCAGTAAAACTGTAACACTTGATCAGCAACAAATATTCCAATGTAGAATGCTTCTCTGAGGTACTCTGAGAAGTTTTTAAATGTCTGAGCCACAGCGTTTTTGGGTAAGCTATTTATTTATTTTTAGTAAACTTAAGCTCTAGAATGTGGAACACAGATTTTGAAGTTGCTCCTTGAATTCCTGGAAATGTTGACTAGAATTCTTCCTTTTTCTTAGTACCTTTTAACTACGTCCATTGGCATGAGGTTGAATACTAAAATCTTTACCTTTTCGAGCCACCAGCACACTTGCAACTGTATCCGGTACACTTGTTCCTGCTGCTAGTAATGTGAGACCCATTACTGACTCTGGAATTCCCAGTGTTTCACCTACAGTTGATAAATAATGGTAAAAATTGCAAGTATGTTTTTAGTTAGGTTTCATCTAACTAAAGTGCTTTGGACTTTGTTTGCTGGAGAAAGAATTAGTAATCAGACTAATCTCAAATGCGTCAGCTAACTTGACTACGTATGAAGTAACTGAATTACAAAGTAGTTAATAACAACAAAAAAATACCATCCTGTCCTTCTTCTTCAATCAAATCAAAAAGGAACTGTAGCATAGTAATCATCTTAATAAGTTTCTCAAAGACCTGTATGGAATGTCTCCAGTGGTCAAGATGACAGCAGTTCTGAATTTTTTTCCAGCAGATAAAGTAGATGTTTAAATATCTAACGAAGTACTACATTTTTGGGATTTTGTGCTCTCAACCTCTAGAAAATATTAGTCTCTCTTACAGTTTTGGGCATCTCCTCATTAGTGTTCAAAAGTCTCATGAAGCAATAACTCTTATAATCACCCTCTTTAAAGGGGGAGGGGGAAAGCACATGAATTTTCTTGGGTAGGAAGGAGTAGAATACTATCTCAGCTGCATGTTTACCTCCAATTACAAAGAGCTCAGATTTGGAAGAATGAAAATGAAGAATTTTTATATGACTTGTAAGTACAAGTAACCCTTTAGAAGTGTGATTGCTTTAGGTAAATACTTGTTTAAATTATGAAACATTTTAAACTGTTAGTAAAAGGGCAGCTTGTTTTTCCCCACTCTATTTTTTTAGCCCCACATATCCTGTAATTTCTCACTTAAAATACAGGAAGTCTTCAAAACCATTTGAGCAGTTGTACCATTCGGAACCATCAATATGCTGAAGTGTTGGACACCTCGATTCAAGCTTTTACATAACTGGTTTTTCTTTAAAAAGTCTCGTAATAACTTTTTATTATTGAAATCTGAATTCTTACTTGCAGTATTTCAACACTGATAAGAACAATTTTATTAAAATAAGAGGCAGTGCTCTAAGCTAGGTCAGCAGTGCTTGTTTATTACTTACCAGCTTAGTCTAGAGCAGCCCGGTAAATTTGTTTGAAACTAATTGTTGGTTCAGAGGGACTAACATCATCCTGTTGCAGAATTTGTCCTGTCTTTATCCTTCCATCACTCCTAATAGATTTCTAGGATGAGGGACCAACAAAATGAGTTTTTATAAACAAACCAGGCTGGAAAAGAACAGTTCAAACCAAGGTGAAATATTAGTGAACCAGCCTTAGGTAGCCAACGGAAGTTGCTAGCCCTCTGAAGGTTATAAGACAGAATATAAACTCAGGAGAATCTAATTTTTCTTTTTATTATATAGATTTATGTTCTATTTAATGTGTAGGGGGTTGGGGTTTTTTTGGCAACTGACCATAAAGATAGAATAATCTTATTTTTCTAGCCTTTCGTTAATTTTGTGTATTAGTGGCAATGTCTTGCTATAAGTAGTCAAGTTTTCTTTGCTAACAACAGAAAGATGTACTAAGTTAGGTTTGTTCTTGGCCATCCAAATTTAGTCCCCAGCTATGACACTTTTGTGACATTCTGATAGGCTGATTATGCTACGATAGAATCTTTGAGTCAACCTTCATAGAAGAACCTGGACTTGAATATAAATGTGTGTGTAACTTTTAGTGTTTTAATATGTAAATAGAACGTATTTCCTAGAAGTAGTGGGCCACAGACCCCCATGCTGCCTGTGATGACTATTGAAAGTGAACTAATACACTATTGAAACTCCACTGTACCTTCTTTCATATGAGTTAATGCTTTGTCTTGTAGAACAGCAATAACTTTGACTTGAGTCCTGTTTCAAAGGCTTCTAGCATCCAGAGTGTGAACTCTTGCTCTTTAGATAAAACTGGAGAATTATTTCACCAAGAGGTGGATGTGGTGGGTGTTATATCCAGCCATCTACTACTAATTTCTCAAAGGTTTACCAAATGTGTAGGTCTGTTTCTGCTCTGGACAAGGAGTTACTCATATCTGAGCTAGCAGAATGCTTGAGTAGGATTAGTGAACTATAATGTGGAAATGGCAAGCTTTGTAAAATTTCTTTCTAGTTTAGAGTTTTGTTTTTTGCTTCTTTTTAAAATTAAAAACTGGATTTCTTTAAAGCTGACTGGAGAAACAGTGAAATGAGAACTTTAATACCTTAAGGTACTTCTAGGAGAACGTTTTTACATGCAAGTTCATACTCCTTCCCTCACTTAAATGCAGTCCTTTCACTGCTTCATTTTATGATGCAGATTTATAAGAGCTCTACATACATGCACACCAAGAATGTTTAAAACACGTGATGCTACAGTTTAAATAATATAAAAACTTGCAAAGTTTTTTGGCAGTTAATGCCAAATCTCATACTGTAACATTAATGGAAAATACAGGTATAGAAATAACAGATCTTTTCCAAAATCCTTACCCTCTAATTCTAGTCCCTGTGGATTTTGTGTTTGTCAGCCTTCAGCAAGACAAGTTTATTCCTGTGTATTTAATTGTTTCCTTTAATGAAGCAGTTTAATGAAACTGTTTTTAAATATAGGCTGGTTTTTTGTAGCTACTTAAACAAATTCTCATTCATATGATGGGAAGCAGTGTGAAGCAGCTACACTCTGAAGTGTTCCATTATTACATGGAAGAGGGTGGCAAACTAAGATGTCCCAAGTTTCTCTTGGTTTTCTTTGCTGTATTTTTTTACAGCAAAGTGCGAGTTGCTAAACTGACTGTTGGTTGTGGAAAGGGAAACTTCACAGAGAGAAAATGATTTTTCAGCAATTCTTGATTGGTTGATGCTGTACAGCAGCAGCACTTTAGGTACGTACCTGCTATTGTTATCATCCATACAAGAACATAAGTTATTGCAGAAATCCATGCTGCTGAGATTAAAAATGTCACCATGAACCAGTTCCTCCAAAACTGTCTTCTGCAATCTGGTATAGTCAAATAGAGTAGTGTAATAATGGGAAGAGATAACACCCAAAAAATTCTCTTCATATCTGCTTCAGGCATGGTGAAGACATTTGGATGATCTGTTGAAGAAAAAGTTAAGTATTTTAAATTGTAGCATTAGGTTTGAATCCATAACATACAGTATATTAGTGTCCTCTGTATTGTGAGAATACTGAAAAAAGGTGAAAAATACATCAAGTTCCTCTAGTATTCCCCAGTACCTACATCACCATGGACAAAATAATGAAATCAAGTTACTCATGGGGGGATTCTACTTGTACACAAGAAAAACATTTTCACAATGAGAATAATCAGCTACTAAAACAATCTTCCCCGGGAAGTGGTGGATTCCCAGTGCTGAATCTATATGATTCAGCTGAACAGGTGCTGGACCATATTCTCTAGACTCTGCTTTTGCAAGGAAAGTATGGACCATATAATCCATGGGGTCCTGTTCCAACATGTCATTCTATGATTAAAATGTTCTTTATTATCACACTACCAGGAGAAAACTAAGGTGGATGAAAAATTAACTTTTCTCTAAAGATTCACCCACAACATTTACCAAGTATCAAACTGGTTTTTTGCCTAAGAGGAAACATGACCTGTGGCCACATCACAGCTATTTCTTCTGATCTGATGCATATTTTGGGCTACAAACCTGTCATAAGAAGGCAGTGTAAGTACAGTTACCAGTGTGTATTCAGGTGATAGTGCATTTTACAAGCAGTGTTGCTGGGAAGTTTCAAACGGCAGAGCAAAGAGTGGTAGAAGTTCTAATACAACACAAGTGAGCAACGATCCTTTTATTACCATCTAACTTTATCAGTATCAGCAGTCTGATTTTGCTTAATTTTATATTCTAAATTAGTATAATAATTTACCTAAATACTATGCTGGAGTTCTGTTGCGAACAAAATCTTAATACTATCTAAGAATCTGCTCTTGATTATAATTGATGCAGACATGCATGCAGAGTGGAGACAGCTGTGATAATACTTATACCTCCAGAGATTTCATCAAGCCCATGTAAGCTTGTTGAAAGTTGGGAGTAGTCCAGCTCGTCTTGAAAAATTCCGCTGTCTGTCCTTGACTGTTGACGAACTAGAGGTCCACTCTCTTCCCTCCATCCAACCAGTGGCTGCTGCTCTGCATTCTCTTCCATAGCTTTTGTAAAACATGTACAGCAGGGACTGAACTTTTTCATGAGGTATTGGTTGATTTTAATATCAAAACACAGTACCAGAATATAACACCCATATATCAGTAATAATGATGCACTTTCATACCTAGAATGAAAAACAGGTTTTATATAACATGTAGTATAAAAGAACCCAGTGGCTGGTATAAGTAGAGAGAAAATTTGCATGAATAGCAAAAGGAAAACATACAAAAGCATCAATTTGCAGTTGTGTGGCTGATGTCATGGAAATTTGTGAGTGTCCCCATGTCTTTCAGCAGTTTGATTAATTCCCTTCCCCTGCAGAATCTTATTTGTATATTGTATAGCTGCATGTTTTCCAGGGAATCTTACTGACTGAACATCTTTCTGGTGTTTGCAAAACTGAGTCTTCATGTGATGGTTATATTAGAAACTTCAAGAGACTTAGTGATGAACCTGACAGTCTTGTTGAGGTAACAGTTTTGGTGTTGATGGAAGAGTTACAACATCAGAAACTCATGATCTTCTTGCAGACAAACATTTTTCTGAACAATGCTGCTACAAAAGGAAAGGGTCAAAAGGAGTAAATGTTGAACACTAATCACTATGCCAGAACAGTTGTGACAGAAATTGTGAAGTCTGTGGAGGCAAACCTATGCAGATCAAACTTTATAAATATGCAGGGTTTGAATGTTTAGTTAATAATCTTTACAACCATTGTGACTGTCTTAAGTCTTTTAAAGCCAACAGGATGTTTATTTCTGTTAGTGAATGGCAGTTCAGGCTACTTCAAGTTTGGAGGGTTTTGTTTGTTTTTCAAAACAGTGTCTCCTAATCTCCAGTCAACATGAATTCAAACTACTTATGCTCTTACCAGTAAATTCTGTTGTCAGAAATCATCACAAGGACTGCTGCTGCACTGATTGTATATGCCAGACAGTCTCTAAACAGCGGCCAACAGGATAGCCTGGAAACCTGCAGATCAGAGTAATTTACTTTTCTCAAACTTCTCTGTAATACTTTCACTAAGTGCTGTAAATGCTGCATCAATATGTTGTTTCTATATTATGTAAAAATTTAAGATTCTTAGGAATGACTTAAGTATGATATATAACAAGTTAGTGTTTTTAAAAACTTTCATAGCAAGTTATCTTGAAACTGATTACATGCTGGTTTTGCTACTAAATAATAAACTTGGCAGTTGTCATAATAAGTCTCTCGGCTTTTCTTGGCAAATGAGAAAGGATAACTATTTGGCTCTTAGAAGCAGAACTATCAAAGTTGATACATACCACAGTGGAAAACAGTCCACAAGCTGCAGAAATACCAAGAAGATTATAGATTGCTGATCCGAGGATGGTGCTGACACCGATATCTCCCTTTGTCACGAAAACTCCTGTAAGGAAAATGATTCTCTGGTATATTTTAGTTCAGCAAGCAAGGAAAAGAACAAGGTTCTAAGCAGTCAAAACATGTCTCTTACCTAGAAAAGCAGTGACAAGTTCTGGAGCAGAGCTTCCAGCAGCCATAAAGGTTGCTCCAGCAACATCCTGAGAGAGGCCAAGGCCTGAGGGTACAGCAAAATTGATACTTCAGTAGTCTGTACCCTTCACTTCCATTAGTATGTAATGTTAGATGCTATGACAGTTTAATAGAATGAACTTCCATTACTACTTTTGTACCTTCAATGCATTTATTTGAGATTCATAACAGAGTATCTTGAGAACTAACCTCATTTATTGGGCTAATTTATTTCTAACTTTATTAGAGAAATCAGTTTAAATACCAGAAAAGAGGTACTGATACATTTCAAATCATGTTGAAATCTCTTGTAAAATAGGGATTTGTATGCAGGCTTTAACTGTGTTTCATATGGGCAATAATTGTGAGGGAGTTCCATGGACTGTAGGATGATATTGTTATGTGATCCATGTCAAGTCTGTCTGTCTTCCAGGGAAATCTATACTACTGTGTCTTCACATACCAGAAACAGTAGTTAAATGCAAACCAGTGCTACAATCTTAACTTTCCACTTCATATGGACAGTGTAAGAGCCTGTGTCTTGCTTGAAAGAAATGGGATTTTTGTTTTGGTAAGTTGACTGTTTCTGAAATCTAACTCACTCTGAGGATCAAGTCCTCCATGCAAAGAAGAGGGATGTTTGGCTAACCATGGGAGAAGTCTGACAAATGCTTATTCATCATCAATTAAAAAAAAAAAAAAAATCAGCTCTACAGCAGTGTTAAAGCTTAAATGTTCTGTAAGTGTTCTGGTTTGAAGAATGATTTTGGTGTTCAGGGACGAGTTTCCCTAAGGAATTTTTTCATTCTTGGCAGTGAAAAGTTGAACTCTCAGCCAAGACCATCTCTTTAATTCAGTGATCTGCTGAAGTCAGGGGAATTGTTACAGGTTGATTAGATTTCAGAGAACCACTGTAACCACAGTCTTCCTTTGCCTCCTGTTTCATGCCTTTATTACATAAACAGTAGCTCATCCTGATACTTGTTCACTACTTTCAGAGAAAGAAATTCTAGGAGGGTGCTTAATTCCTGTATTCTAACCTAGGGGGAGTTTTGGTTTCTTGGCTTGTTTCCACATGCCACTCTGCCCTTTTTGCACGTATTACTGTGCACCCCAAAGTTACATTGCCAGTTTTGATAATAGGAAGTGTTAAGATTTTTCTCCAGGCAGAAAAATAAGCAAGTATTAAATACCCACGCTGTGTAATCAGAGTGGGTTTTTGTAATAAAACATTGATACTGTGTATCAAAGTATTGATAAGTGCACGAAGACTGAAACTTGTTTAGCTTTGTTTCAGAGCACTCTAACTTCGAAGCTTTTCAGAAGAATGTTTTAAGCCAAGCTGCTCAGGTTTACAGGGAAAAGATCAGGATGTCACTTACATTCACTGATGATCTCTAGGGAAGGTAGGAAGTAATCATCGCACACAATGGACACGGCCAAAAACATGTACAGTATAATTATGAAGTAGATAACGATTCCTCCATCCTTTCTCTCCTGCGGTGTGAAAAATCCTTCTGGAAATTCCGAGGAAGACGAGAGGACACAACGTGTACCGTTCTCTGAAAATTTGAGCACAGAAGCGTTAACGCATCCCGAACACCTTTGCATTCCTCAGGCTGGGTGGGTGTCTGTGGATTGGAGCTCCGGTGGATTCCGCTCTTGAGAACAGCAGTGCTGTCCCACGGGCGCCGCACACCTCTGGTGTCCTTTGTGCCCTCCGCTGTCCCCTGTGCCGCTGGACTCGCTCTCC